>JAJJWX010005201.1:0-64108 GCA_023529315.1 Papaver bracteatum
GTGCTTGCCCTCGTGTTGTTTGTCGACACTGCACTTTGTAGCTATACAATAGTAGGTATCTTTCCGAGCCTACTGCTTTACGTCGCCGAGATTTGGTAGAAGTAGTTCAAGCTTCGTTTCCGTCACTGCTCATAAATTGTTCTGAACTGAGCATTTATCACCAGATAAAACACCGTACACAAAGTCGTCATATTGTAGCATATTCGGTGAACACCAAAAAAAAAAAAAAATGCTCGCCTAAAACCGTCGTTAATTCAACAACAGTTTATTCACTGTGTCACCGTTAAACAACGACATGCTATTCTCTCGTGTCGCGTTTCTTCGTGTTATTCGAACGATGCCTGCCGCCTGTTCTTCGTGTTCTTCATCCGCCGTTCACCGAGCAACGATAGTTCACTGGTATCAGAGTAACGCCACCGTTCAAGAACGTAACTATTCACACCATTTTACATTTTTTTTTTTTTTATTTTTTTTTTTTGCTTTAAAACTTCAAACCCTAACTATTCTTTTGAGCTCAACAGTGTCCCGAGTAAATAGTTGTAAAGGCGAAGGAAAGGAAGCGAAAAGAAAGCTTAAGAAGTTTTTATTTTAATAAAAAAAAAAAAAAAAAAAAAAAAAAAGAGTTTATTTTATTTATTTTTAGTTTGTATTAGGATTCCTTTTACTCTTGTAATTTTCTTTTTCTTTTGCACTTTATTTTATTTTGGACTTGGACTTGGACATTCTATTTTTATTTTTATTTTTAAACCCTATGGAAGGGTATTATTAAATATCAACTGCTTTGCAAGAGAAGGACTATGATTACAATATCACCTGCTTCTCGGTTCGTTCATGACATGAGTCGTGGCCCGAGTCGACAACAACGGTTCATCCTCCGCCCGGAACGGAGGTAAGTTTGTTAAACACTCGCGAATCCCTTGTTAGTGAGTTACCGTATTCCTTCGTTTGCATATATGTTGAGGAATTGAATACGGCCGCTTTATTTTCCTAGTAAAGGGCAAGGACTGGCCATACAAGATAAGGGTTCTGATTTCATCACCGCTTCTTCTTCTTGCCCGCCTTAGAAAACGATACATACGCGAACCTAAGCTTTAAAATTTTGAATAGAACAAGACCTATAAGGTAACGAGCTTAGTAGGAAAGTCTTTTGAAAAATATTGGTTATTTAAGCATACTTGAAGTTCATGACGGTTTCTTCAGAATGAATGCGTGATCGCCGCCTTGTAATACTGTGTGAGGCCTTGGGTATCAAAGTTTCTAGCAGCTTTCCTCGCTCATATTCAATTTACTTAAACTCGGATTGATTCCAGAGGGGTTTGCTCAGATTGTAACGAATTTTTCGAAGGATTAGAAGTCTGGTCTAGAAAACAATCTAATTGGAGCCATCATGCTTTTTGTTTGCTAGAAATCAAGAGGTTTATCATGGTGGAGTCATCCTTGTTTGTGATTGCATAGAACTTGACTTCTAGGTGAATGGTTAACATGCTTGATGTGCTAGCTAGGCTATGATTGTGTCTTTTAGAGACCATACACGCTGACTAGTTAGAATCAAGTCAAGAAGAGTTAATTGAAATACATAGTTGAAAGGCACAGTCCAAACCCATCCGAAACAAATGGGAGAACCAAGAACTTTTACTCCGTAGTCTAAAGGACTACATGTACCCAACGAGGACAACAAATACCTCGTGCATTGTCTTACCAAATATTGATGGACAATTTGAGCTAAAGGCAAGTATCCTCAATATGTTGCCTAAATTTAAAGGGGTTGAAGTTGAAAATCCCTACCACCATGTGAGAGAGTTCGAGAAATTTGTGGGACTCTTCTTGATCAACCAAATGACGGATGAGCACCTCAAAATGAAACTTTTTCCTTTTTCTTTGATAGACAAAGTTAAGACTTGGTCTGTGTGCTCAATAAACCACAGTCATTTCATACATGGGATGCTCTTTACTGAAAGAGTTCTTCAAAAAGTTCTTCCCAAACCATAAGACTATTTATTTAATTGGCCAAAGTCCGAATAGTTTTGTGCAATTAGAGGAGGAAACTTTGGCAAAATATTTGGAGAGATTCAATGAATTATTGCTCCAATGTCCTCACCATGGTTTTGAAAAATGGAGACTTGTGCAAATTTTGTATGAAGGTTTAGATGTCAAGAACCGAACTACGCTTGAGACCATGTGCAATGGTCAATTTATTGAAAAACTCATTGATGAGTCTTGGGATTTTTAATCGGTCACCAAAAAGACTTAAATAATGGGAATCCCCCATGAACCAAATAGGATTACCCTTTCATCCAATGTTCATAGAATTGACTTGATCAAGGAAGTGCAAAGATGGCATCCTCGTTGGAGAATAAAAGCCAGAGCTAGAAAAGAATGGAAAAACTAATATCCCTACTCTCCGTAGTCAAATTGAAATGGCCACTTGTGCCGCATGCCATAGTTCACTCATCTAGTGGACACTTGTCCAACATCTCCATGCATTTCAAGAATCTAAAACCGAGGAAGCCAATGTATTGTACCAAAGGAAAGAACAACCCATATTCTCGACCTACAACCAAAGGAGAAATCACCCTAACTTTTCATGGTCTAATGGGCATGCAAGGGGAACATCAAATAATAACCAAGGATACCCTTATCCTAGAAAACCCCAAGTGCAACCACATTCTCGACTGGCAGAGAAAAAGCTCAGCTTCAAGAAAGTTTCTGCTTGTTGACCCAAAATTTGTACATCTTCAAAAAGACCATGACCAACGTTTTTCAAGTCTAGAACTTAAAATGGGTCAAATTTGTGAAGCATTGAATGAAAGACAAAGGAAAACTTCCTAGTCAACCCCAACAAAATCCAAAAATGAGCATCAAAAAAATTCAACTCGAAATGAGGCCTCCAATAATCAAGTAATGCTGTCACCACTCTTCGAGTGGTAAAGTTGTTGAAAACAATGAGGTGTCGACAATGCCGAGTGAGTCTACATCGTACTCACCAAAGGCATAAAATACCACGTAAAACACCTATTGTTGAAAACAACTGAGCAACATAAGAATTCCCATAATTCTAATGTCTCTACACCATCTCATGTACCGCTAAGCTCCATTCCCACAAAGATTGGTGCAACAAAAAGAGAGTACACAAAGACAAACGAGATTTTAGAAATGTTCAAACGAGTTAACATCAACATCCCATTTCTTGATGCAATCAAGCAAGTCCCCGCTTTTATGCTAAATTTATGATCTATGCACACAAAATAAAGTCATGTGCATAAGCGTGCTTTTCTCACCGAGCAAGTGAGTGCAATCATTCAAAGCAACACACCACCTAAGTTTAAAGACCTGTGTAGTCCAACTATCACATGCAAAATAGGTGACCATACGGTTAAGAACACAGACTTAGGGCAAGTGTGAATTTACTTTCCATATTCGTGATATGTGCAGTTAGGTTCTGAGAGTTGAAGGCAACACCTATAACTCGCAATCGCGACGATCCGCCAAAGTGCCACGTGGTGTGGTAGAAGATGTTTTGATTAAGGTTGATAAATTTTACTTTCCGTGGACTTCATCGTTTTAGATACTCAACTGGTGGTAAAACCTCGACGGGCCACATTCCTCGCTATTTTGGACGCCCTTTTTAGCACGTCCAATGCAATCATTAATCCGCGTAATGGAGGCTTCAAGTTGTCATTTGGTAATATGACCGTGGAGTTGAATGTTTTCAATGCTAGCCAACAACATTTAGATCTTGATGATGATAATGATGTGCATGAAATCAACATGATTGAAAGTTTGATTCGGAGTCGCTACCTAGTAGCATGTCTCATGGACCTTTGGATGCTTGTTTGAATAATTTCAACCTAGATATGTTTGATGATGAATACATAAGTGAAGTGAATACTTTGCTTGAATCCACACCACTCATGGACACTTCTAAGTGGAAAGCTAGAGTGGAACCACTTCCACTCTTGGAATCCAAGTTCCGTTCCATCTCTTGTTGAGCCACCAAAGCTCGAATCAAAACCATTGCTCGATACTCTTAAATATGTTTTTTGGGACCTTCTAATACTTTGCCCGTAATCATTTATCCATTTTAGATACAAAACAGAAATAAAACTTTTTAAGTGCTTAAGGAGCATAAAGAAGCATTAGGATGGACCATCTGACTTAAAGGAATAAGCCCCAATCGATTGCATGCACCATATAAACCTTGAGGACAATGCCAAACCATCTAGGAGATGTTAAGCGCCTCAATCCTAACATGGAAAGAGGTTGTTAAGAGTGAGACTACAAAGTTTCGATGCGGGTATCATATACCCAGCTTCCCTCGGGATAGCAAGTGGGCCGCCCCATTCAAGTGGTACCAAGAAGTCCGCATTATCGTAGTTCAAAATGAGAAGAATGAGTTTGTCCCCACCCGTAACTAAGGTGGTGAAGTAGCTTGTATTGACTATAGAAATTGAACACGTAGAATTAAGAAAGATCATTTTCCACGCCGCTTCATTGATCAAATGCTAGAAAAGTTGTCGACATAGGTACGAATGTTTCTTAGATGGCTATTCAGCTACAACCAAATTCACATACACCTGAAGATCAAAAGATAAAACCACATTTACTTGTCCGTATGGAACATTTGCTTATCGTCGATGCCTTTGGGTCAGGTAATGCACCGCTACTTTTCAAAGATGTATGATGAGCATATTTTCGCACATGATAGATGAGTTTTTGAAATCTTCATGGATGATTTTTCCGTTTTGCCTCTTTTTTGATGAATGTTTGCATCATCTTACTCGTGTGCTTATTCTTGTAAAGAAAAGAATTTGATCTTGAATGGAAAAATGTCATTTCATGGTTGATCGCATTGTTCTAGGGCATATCATTTTAAAAGGCATAGAATAGATAAAGCCAAGGTTGATATCATTCAACATTTGCCTCAACCTCGCTTCGTGAGGGAGGTTAGATCATTTTTTAGGATGCGTCAAGTTTCTACCGTAGATTCATTAAAGATTTCAAGAAGATTCAAGACCATCGTAATCTACTCAAGAAAGATGTTACATTTGTGTTTGATAATACTTGTGTGCATGTTGGGAGGAGCTCAAAACTCTTCTAACTTCAGCCCCTATAGTCCCAACCTCCAGATTGGAAATTGCCATTTGAAATCATGACGATTCGATTTTGTCATTGAGCTGTCTTAGGTCAAGTGAGTCGACAAACACCCCTATGTGGATTACTATGCTAGTAAGACATGAATGAGGCTCAAATGAACTATTCAACAACCGAAAAAGAGTCATGCTAATGTTGTGTTCGCATTAGATAAGTTTAGATCTTATTTGATAGGATCTAAAATCATCATTTATATTAACTCATGCCGCATTAAGATATCTTTTATCTAAAAAGATGTTATGCCTTAACTAATTGGATGGATACTCTTGTTACAAGAGTTCCACCGTCAAAATTCGAGATAAAAAAGGGTCGCAGAATGTTGTTGCCGATCACTTATCTAGATCAATGTCGAACCATTGGATGGAATCGTGAGATTATTAGAGAATCTTTTTCCTGCATTTAACAATCGACGCTGAATAAATGCCATGGTTTGCCGACATCGTGGAACTACCTTGCTATGTAGATGCCACTTCATTGGTCTAAACAAGACCGGTTCAAATTTTACCGGTGAAACATTTCATGTGGATGACCCATATCCGCTTCAACACCGCTTCACAAATCATTAGGAAATGTGTCCCCAACTCAACAAAGGGATGTCATTCTCTTTTGTCATGATCACATGGAGGCCACTTTTTAGTGAAAGAAAACTGTCATAAAGATCTTGCAGAAGGGGTTTTACCGCCAACATTGCTTTAAGGATGCCTATGAATTTTTTGTATTTTTGTGACCGGTGCCGTAAATTGGGAGGTATATCAAAACTAAACATGATGCCCTACAACCCATTTTGATTGTCGATTATTCGATGTACGGGTATTGATTTACATCGGACCATTTTCAACTCAAGGAAAGTTGTACATTCTTGTTCTGCTGACTATGTTTCAAGGTAGAAGTATAATCGCAACTAAAACTAATGACCACAAGGTGGTACTTTCGTTCTTAAAGGAAAACATTTTTTCTCGATTTGGCACCCTAGAGCTATAATCATGATGGTGGTTCACATTTTAATAGGCCTTTGAGTCTTTAGTCCGTAACATGGCATAACTCACAAAGTCGCAACCCATATCATCCATGCATCAAAGGCTGCAGAGGTTTCAATAGGAGATTAAGCACATTCTTAAAAGAGATATAACCCGCTAGAAAAGATTGGTCTTTAAGATTGAATGATGCTTTTATGGGCCTATGTAATCGCATACAAGACTTCTATTGGTATGTCCCCTTACAGACTTGTGTACTGTGAAAGCTTGTCATCTCCCGTAGAAAGTTAGAACATCGTGCATATCAATAAGAAAGAACCGAACTTTGATCTAGATAAAGCGGCACCAAAGGAAGTCAACTCAATGAGTTGGAAGAGTTAAGAAATGATGCTATGATAATGCAAAATGTACAAACAAAGAATGAAGGTGTTCCATGACAAACGATTTTTGCGCAAGTCATTTACTCTGTGCCAAAAGTTCTATTGATAACTCACGATCGCACCTTTTTCCAGGAAAATTACGCTCTAAATGGATCTGCCTAGTGGTGCGAACAATTTTCCCCCATGGGGTCGTGAACTAGAAGATGTAACAACCAAGAATGTCTTCAAGGTCAATGGGCAACAGATCAAGTCGTTTTTGAACTAATTCCACCGAGATTGAACAACTCATCTTACGATCCGATCTACGTGGACGAAAAGTTCACCCTCTTGTACATACCACAGATATCTTCCTCGTCAAGCGTTTATATATACCCCATCGCTTTTGGTTTGGCATCTCGTAATCTCTTTCCTTTGAACTATTTTGTTCTCATGGTTTGTTGTTGTTTCTATCATATTTTGAAACATCGAGGGCAATGTTAGATTTAGGTGGGGGAGTATTTGATATGGCATTGTGAGTCTTTTTCTATGACCAACGTAGCGGGTCTTGCATTTTTTTGTTTTTTATTATTTTCTATGACCACTGTGGTAGCGGTCTTTGTAGGATCCTTTGTGTGGTCTTTGATTCTTCATGACCATGGTGGAGTCTTCAGAGATCCTTTGTAGTCTTTTGCATTTTTGTGTTGTTGTTTTCCACGACCACTGCAGTAGTGGGTCTCAAAAAAATGATGACCAATGTGGTAATGGTCCCTAAAAAATTATTTTGTCTCTGGATCTTGTGTTTGGTATCCATGATCACCGTGTAGCGGTCAAAAAAAAGTCAAAAAAAAAAAAAAAAAATGATGATCACAGGTGTAGCAGATCTTAAAAAAAAAAAAAAAAATGGTCACAAATTATCAAGGTTCTACTTAAATTCAAGTTCATCATCTACGCTTGAAGACCGAAGACTAAGGCATTTCTATGGATGCTCAATTTGGAGAAGGTTTTGTGGGTACATCTTTGCAGCCCCTCACGAGATTACAACTCACCACTAGGGACACCAGGGTTTAAAGGCTTTTATACGCTAAATGCATCTTAGAGACCGACAATGGTATAGTTAGGATTGATTGCTTCACTTGAGGACAAGTAAAATTCAGGTTTGGGGGTATTTGATGAGTGCCAAATATCGATATTCATACACCTTTTCATTGGCACTTAACTCATCTTTCGTAAGGCTCAAAGTCATATATTATCCCAAATTCGCATTTTTACCATTTTCAAGAATAAATATTTGTATTAATTAATTTTGTGTTTTTAAGTACTAAATAAAGCTTGAAGAATTGAGAAGACAAAAAGAGAAGAAAGTTGAAGTGTTGAACTCGTCACAAACATTGCTGGCAACTGTTTTACAATACATGGGATTAAACTACCCATAATCCAAAACCCATGATCCAAAACCCAAGACCTAAATCCATTTCCACCTCACCACCATTGGATTCCAAAACATCCAAATTGGACTTTCCAAACATCCACCTCACCACCATTGGATTCCAAAAATCCACCTCACCCTATTGATTCCAAAACATCCACCTCACCACCATTGATTCCAAAACATCCACCTCACAACCATTGTATTCCAAAACATCCATCAAGTGAAAAACATGTTTTGTTGAGTAAATAATTGCCAAAATTCGAATCCAAGTGAGAGAATTTTTGTGTATAAATAGAGAGGGTTGTTGTGTTGAAAAATCATCCAAGAATAGCTTGTTCATGTTAGTTTATCAAATTTAAGTTTTGTTGTAATGTTCTTCATGTTCTAGCTTTCATTTACTAGGTTTAGATGAAGCCCTAATCTCATTGGTATGTATTCATATCTTGTATCTTGTTCTTGAAAGTTTAGAATTGTTTAAAGATATAATTTAATCCAAGTTTTTCAACATCTTGCTCTCACAATGTATGCCATGTATCCATTGTAGCTGAATATCTCTATGTTGATTATGCTACAAACTCATGCTTAACCAAATATTGATCTTTAGATTAGTTGTGCTTAATTAGACAATTAATGCTTTGGAGAAATACTTTAGTTGTGATTAAATTATCCATCGAGAAACACCTTAGTTATACTGGGTAGATTTGAATCTACTATAAGCGGACAAGAATAATATTACAAGTTGAATGCATATCATAGGTTATTGGTGGATTTGAATACCCTAGTATCCATATTATCATTGCTTTACATATCTTGATATTTGCATCTTTTACTTTTATTATTTCAATCACTTGAAAATCATATCGTCGTAGACGTATTGAAAAACAAACCCCTTTTGGTTACTTCCTTGAATCTGGGATTTAGAATCAACCTCTACACTCTCCAAGTCTCGTGGGTTCGACCCGTGCTCGACATGTACATTTTCTGGTTCAACAATAGTTAACCAAATGGTTAGCCATATGAGCACTTTTATATTAACCATATTCTTCTTCACCATAACTAGTTCAAATGACTCAAATGAACTAGTTAGAGAGTTGTTCAATTTCTTAGATCTTATAGAAGTATACAAGACACAATCGAAGCAAAAACGATTTGATTCACTCGAATCAATTCATGAACTTTATAGCCACGGTTTGCAAACTTGCATTCCTTAGTTAATATAAGTATAAGTTCACGAATAATCATTTTTAGATATAACCAACTTAA
Organism: Papaver bracteatum; assembly: GCA_023529315.1. Taxonomy (NCBI): domain Eukaryota; kingdom Viridiplantae; phylum Streptophyta; class Magnoliopsida; order Ranunculales; family Papaveraceae; genus Papaver; species Papaver bracteatum. Next base: position 9,177 of record JAJJWX010005201.1, read on the forward strand.
GTATGCAGGATTAAGTACCCGGAATAAATTTGTAACAAGTTTACAAACTCCATCAAAAAATCTCGGGAAGAGAACCTCCGACAGTACGCGGACTGGGTTCGCGGACTCTTGTTCCGGTTTTCCTGATCAACAAAGTACGCATACTTTGGTTCAAGGAATAAGGACTTATACATTATGTGTTTCCACACAATGCTTATATCCAACAATGGTTATATAATCTAAACTCTCATTTCAATCATTGAATCATTCTTAGAGGACGTTATATAGTTATTATTCACAAACCATTTTTCGTCAAAGCCATTTTCAAGTGATTAAAATGTAACATGACTTTCGTCACTAGGTAAATATGAACTTGGTCAAAGTAAAAGCTTACCAACACATATTTCGAGAAATATATAGGTGAGATAAACTCGGCTCAAAATAGTCAAATGTGTATAATCAAAGTCTATATAGCAAAACAACTTTTGTCTCAAGATAGGAGATAAAGTAGATAGACTCTTGAGTGATAGATAAGTTCAAGTCTCCACATACCTTTTATTCGATGTAGTTCCATCAGTTCCTTGAGCATCTCTTCATCTTGTATGATGATCGCCATGGAGTTCTTGAGCTCAACTATACTTTCTATCCTAGTCCGAGACTTAGCTATAGTAGACTAGAAATCAAGACTTATAGTTTTGATCACTAACATCGACAAACATGCTTGAGATAGAAACGCATGCGAGTTCGACCGAGAAGTGATCTAACAATATCCCCCTTTGTCAATTTTAGTTACAAAACTATCAATACATATGGAATACAAAAATATATAAATAAACTTTTGTAGCTCCTATTCCACATGACTAATCTTCAACATTACTCGAAATCTTTGTCACTTCCAAGTACTCCAATGATCCCAAAGGTTGTAAGTTCAGCATCATCGTTGTTGAAAATCCGTAGCTATAACAATGATAAAACAAGAATTCTCAATCATTGTAATACAATGTCATAGTATTATTATACATCATCAAAGTTTAATTGTATCACAACTTTGACAACAATACTATGGTGATATGTATCACTCCCCCTTATTCAATACTCCATCTCACATGGAAACCACTCCCCCTTACATAATGATCTGAAAACCATATGTATTTGTAGTGTGAACTATGCATTAATTCTCCCCTTTTTGTCAATAAGATTGGCGAAGGTATGAAAATGGATCCTAATGAAAATTTCCATAGAGACATTTCATGACCAAAAGAAAGCACATATCAACTTGTTTAGATGCAATCATATAGCCGAAGCTAAATGCTTTCATCAAGGAGTTTATAAAGATACAAGATAACTCCTATAATATTCCACAGCCGCACTCCCCACAAAGATTTTGCAATTAAGCACAAGTTCAATTAAGAACTCTCCCCCATAAATTGGCATTCCCGAAATAACAACAAGAGCGACCTTAATTTCGAATGAAAAGAAGGATTTCTTTGGAGATAACCAATCATATACGAATATGAATTTGAATCCAAAATACTCAATTAAATTAACCACAAGAAAACCCATGATTAATTTAATCGGAAATATATAACCAAATTAACAACAAAAAGTGATAAATTTAATTGGTCATGCTCGACATAAGAGAACTTACGGAGCCTCACAGTATATAAACAAAAAATATGGATCAAGAAAGATCAATATTACGGAATAACCAAGGATTCATTCTATTTTCCATCACTATTTGCACAATGACATACAATAGACATACTCCTTGTAAGCAAAATTTCATCCTATCTTTCATCAATATTTGCATAAGGACATAATAGGCTTCAAACTTTTATAATGTTAAAAGTTCATTCATTCTTTTATCAATTCATGCATATCGACATACGAAAGACTTAACTTTTGACAAGGTATGGGACAATCATAGTTCTCGGATGCAAACACACATATCCCATAACAAATTGCAATATATAAAACCATAAAGATTAATACTGCAAAAATCATCTTTCAAACAATTTTTTTAGAATTTAAACAAATAAACCTAAAAACATGAAGATATAGCTATGTGTAATCACAATAATGGTTATTCCAAACTCTAGTTATTCTTCTAAACAAAATAAGAAAAATAGAAGATTTACTAGATGAGCAAACTTAACAAGCTAAAACAGACTCATATGCCAAAGCCGAACACGAACTGAAGTCAAATAGACGGTTCACTATCCTCATGAGTCTTGAGGTCTTTGAGCTTGTGATCGATAGCATCCACTGCATCTTCAGAGAAGATATCCTCATTGAGAAGATCTTTAACTTGTGTCTTTATGAGACCAAGGTCAGATATAACCTTTTTTAACTCAGTTCTCAACACATCAAAACTCTTCAAAGTATCAACGAGTTACAGTTTTGCTTCCTCAAAATATTTAAGAAAATCATGAACCACTTCAGCAAGAACCATATCCTCATTCTCAACATCCTGATGTGTATAGGCATAGTAACATAAGGCATTCAGATGATCATATTCTACTAGGGTTCTTTTCTTCCTTCCCTTGGACTCAAAACCAATACCTTTGTCAAGAAACCCTTTTGCAAAGCCGCTAGAGTTAGAAGAAGACATTCTTGACAAAAAAAAATAATCCTAGAGTATGCGTACAAACTCAAGGGTTTTTGGTATTTAAACGGTTTCTCAGGGTAGGCAGATTTTAGGGTTTCTAAGAATTAATTCGTGATAGGTGTCTAAAACACCTTATTTTATATTTAGTATTGATGCTTTATTTGCTATTTTTCGTGTGAATTATGTATCTTATGTGTGAGTTTGAGTGTATTAGGTGTTTTGGAGTCATATGGAGCAAAAGAAGGGCGAAAGCGTCATTTCGTATGCATGTGCTATCGAGAGCACAATGGAGGATGAGGGGATTTCATGCTGTGGTGGCTCTTTTATTCACCCTTGTGTCTGCCTTGAGTGATTCATATTACTACACAAGACCTAAGTTTCAGAGAAAATCACTTCTCATCATTCATTTCTTTTGCATCTGAAATTGAGAAAAGGAGGCACTGTTTTGTGTCAATAGAGATGCAGAAATTCAGAGAACAGGGAAGGAAGGTTGATGATGGCTGTGATGATCAGAGACTGGTGATAATTATGGAATATGATGTAGAAAGTTAAGAGAATTGGTGACAAATTAAAGAAGGGGTTTGATGTTTGATGCTTATTGAAGAATGAAGGAGATCTGAAGTTGAAATAGGTTTTTGGTCATGAATTAGAAGCCGGGTTACTCACGAATGGGTTCAATTGGTTTTCAATAAAGAGTTAGTTGAGCAATTAGGGTTTGTGTTTGTCAATTTGGGGGTTTCCCGTCTGAAATTGTGAGATGAGATGAAGAGATGGCGTCTCAGATGGTGAATTGGTCTCTGGTTATATTGCAGGCAAGATCAATTGAATACTGGGTTCAGAGAATGAATGAATGTATTAGCTATTACATGCAAGCTTGAACCTGAGATGGAAAGGTCAAGTAGGTATTTCTATTGTGGTTGCAGGTGAACTGGTGGCGGTAATAGGCTGTGTTGCTACTACAATAAAACTGGTGGATTGTTTTACAAGGGTATGAGCTGAATTCGTTAATGGAAGAGAATGTGGTAGCTGCAATGGTGGTGACTATGCTGGTGCAAGGATGGATGCAAAGGTATTGCGATGCAGATTGAGTAAAGACATTGTAGGTTAAGAAATGATATTGCAGCTCCAGAACTAAACTTAAGAAGGATATAGTGAATAAGCTGAGTATAGATGAATGCTTAAGTTGCAGGTCATGGGCTTGAGACAAGGTGAAATGGTTTTGAATGAAGTTTTCTCGGCAACAAGTCAGGGAAGAATATGAGTGGCTGTGCATTGTAGGGAAGAAAAGAATGAGATGATGGAATTGAATCGGCAGAGATGGCCAGGTGATGGCAATTCTTGCAGGTGGAATAAGCTGTTGATTCAGTGCATTGCAAGGAAGTGATGCAACTGTTGGGTTTGTGCCAAATTACAGTGAAGGCACTGCTGGGATTATGGATCATTGAAATTCTGGTGCTGGTACATGAAGCTGGAAAGTATTTAGTTATGGTGATTATAGGAAACTGCAAGATCAATGAAGCTGGAATGGCAGTGCAGGTCAGGTAGTATGGGCTATGGATGAATGGTGATTGCAGTTTGAGTGGAAGCTAGGAATTATGGAGCCACAGATGGAGGATGCTTTTCCTTGTTGGTGAATTACAAGATTGAAGTTCTGGTGATGTTGACGCTGAATGTACGAGCAACTACAGGTAATGGTGAATTTTCAAGTGAACTGAAACTGCATAATGTGTTGCAGCTGAGTCATGAGATGTTGGTGTTGTTTATGGTAAAATGTGCCAGTGTGTTGGCTATGACCTAGATGGAGTTGCAATGATTAGTTGCAGGCTCAGTTCAAGGAGGAGATGCAATGTTGGTGTTTGATGCTATAGTGAGTAAAGCAGCCGAAATTGATGCTTCAGATGAGAAGTGTGTGCAATAGTTGGCTGAAGAATGAATGGGTTAGTGATTTGTTGGGTTAGATGGAAACTGAATGACTGTTTCCGTGGTTGGATTTGTACAAGGCATGATTTCCAATGGCTAAGAATTGGTTTGAAGTAGGTTGTCGGTTCTCTAGAACTGACAAGCCAAATATTCAATGAGCTAATGGGCTGGACATTGCCAAGAGCTGTGGACCAGTTAAGACTGGGCTTTGCTGATGGGCTTCCAGAGACTTATTGGCTGTGGGCGTGAGAAATACAGCAAGTGATGTAACTCTATAAAATGGTTTTTGATTCTATTCGAAAAGATTATCTTATCTCTACTTTTGTTTCTAGGGTTTAGAAAACATGAAAGCTTTTCTGTTTATTCTTGTTATGAACCCCATGAACATGAGCTAGAGTTTTATTATTGTTTAAAGAATAAGTTGGATTTCTAAGCATGGGTTTTATTCAATAGATTAGTTTTGTCTCTATACTTTATCGATTATGATTCGCTAGAAATATCGCATGTATGATTGATTGTTAGTTTCGCCAAGTTGCAAATTGGTAGAACTCGTAATCATATCTATTTCTAGTTTAGGGTTTATTATACGTAAACGTGATACACCTTGAATACAAGTAGCATGAATATGGTTATACTTGTAGTGATGCATCCTTATGACCATATGTGAACCATAACCTTTGTTAAATTGAATTAGTGCGCTTTCCACGTTCGATTGCTTTGATTGGTCTGATTTCATAGAACTTAATGCATCTAGGGAATTAAACTTGATTAGTGCTTTTACATGTTAGGTTGTTCTCTTAGATAGAACTCATACTCGCATATTTTAATGTGTTTGTTGATGACAAAATGGAATTAGCGGGATATTCTTGCGATCAAGGTATCCTAGGGCTTTTGATAAAAGTTGAGATTAAATATCAATTCTACTTATTGTTTTGAAAGCATGTTTGTGAATGAAGATGAATCCTTAACCAATATCTTTTCTATTTGATTTGTTTGCTTATTTCTTTCTTTGATTTTATTTTACTTTTACTATATAAAAATCAGAAAAATCCCTCGTGTTATTCATAGGAAACCGAAAGCATATTCACAACCTAGTCCTCTTTGTGGGATCGATCCTTTCTTTCCCTTGCTATATTTATATTTTGAGTAGTAAGAAAGTGAAATTATATTTGTGTCGGCTGACAACCGACCAATTCGTGACATTGACACAGGTACATGTACGAACACAATTTAGACCCAACAACAAGGAAATGCAACCAGTCGTATTTTTACGAAAAAACTGAACTGCTACAATTTGTGAAAAGTATCACAAGTTTTTTTGGCTCAATAAATTTAATATCTCCATTGAGAGACAATTTCGAGAAAAAAAATTTAGTATGCAACATAGTTGCAAAAAAAAAAAACTACAAGAAACAACATTAGACTCAAACAATACTTAAGCAAAATTGTCTGCAAAAAATAGTTTAGCTATGGACGATAAGAAAATAGCTCAACTAAAAAAAATCAATTTTGCCAACAATATACCTGATTATTAACACATTTTACTCAACTTGATTTTTTATGAGTAAGTTCTTTAACCCTTGTGATTAATTAGCACAAGTACGATCTCTGAGCTCATTAAAAGAATTGTGTTTACGATCGAGTCTCTTTTTCCTTCCAAATCTAGGAAGGAATTCCTTTTGATGTGAGAAATTATCATAAAACTTACTGTCATCAAAATACGAGACATAGTTTGAGTTCTTACCAGAGGATTTCTGCCTTGAGGGGATAGACAACCTGTTGATGGTTTCTTTATAACCTTTAATCATTTCCTTCAGGTTATCCTTAACATCATCACTTTTCCTCCTTTCTTGTGGAATTTTATTCTCACTTAAGGTAACATTGCCTTTTCTGTTAACAAAAGACAAGACTTGATCCTTCCTTAGACGATCTTTGCTAAGATGTATGTTCTGCATATGAACATTTGAGGAACTCATTGAACTAACTTTCCTGATAACATACACATGGTAAGTATGAAAACCAATAGGTTTAGACATACGAATGTCAGTTACACCTTTGAAAATTAAGTCTAAGGTATGTTGAAGTTGAACGAAGGAATTTTTATTCAACCTAGAGTTTCCCTTTTGTTTAGCAGAAACTTTTGCCTCACAAAAGAGATATACTTTCTGATCACACGGGTGACTATACAGTACAGTCTTAACATTCTCGTCAGGAGATTTCTTCCTTCCATGTGATGTGGTATTTCCTTGATTAGAGGAGACTAACACATATTTTATGATTGGAAGGGATTCCGATTTTACTTCTGAAGCTGGAAAATTTTTAGTCATAGCAGAAGTATTTGGTATATTAGGCTGATTAGAGCATCCTTGAATAAAGAGTTTACTCAAGTGATGTTCAATTTCCAATGCATCCTTTCTGAGGCTCGTCTCAAGTGATATACGTGAAGAGTGATCTTCGGTATTTTCTTTGAAATAGCAGTCTCTTACTACACCAAGAAGAACATTAACATGATGTTTCAACCGATTAAATCTATCATCTTGGATTCTAACAAGATTTATAATCAATTCACTCTCTTCAGCTATTTCCAGTTCATTTAGAGAGATAGACTCTTTTGAAGGGTAATTGGGATAACACATGTTGGAGCCTGTCTGTCTTGTTCGAACACAAGGTTCTTCTATATTTAAGATTGAAGAATCTTTCTCTTTAATAGAAATAGACGAGACAAAAATTTTATTTTTGGTGACGCCTTCATCGAGATAGTACTCTTGTCCATAGAGTCAGATCGCTACAAACACATACTGATAAGGTCTTAAACATGTTTGCCTTCTCTGATACCAATTGAAAAAGAGGGGGGTCTAACAACCACACCCAATATTTCGATTAGCAATCTATATGGACAAACTCCAATTTACTTCTAAGAGAATCAACTAGACTCAATCTTAATAGAGTATATCAAAGAGTTATATCTCTCTCTTTCTTGATTCAATTCTTACTCAAGAAAATAGAATGCGAGTCTAATTGAATACAAGATAAATCATTTAAACGGTACCAAAGACCAATGTTCAAGGATCAATCAATTTCAATCAACAACCAAAGGTCGGATTTCCAATTGATTGATTCAAACGAACAACCAGTGATATTTCAATTATATAACAAAATATAATGCGGAAAAGAAATAATACAAACAACAAAAGTTTTGTTAACGAGAAAATCGCAAATGCAGAAAAACTCCGGGACCTAGTCAAGATTGAACACACACTGTATTAATCCGCTACAGACACTAGCCTACTACAAACTAACTTCGGCCTGGACTGTAGTTGAACCCCAATTAATCTCACACTGATCCAAGGTACAGTTGCGCTCCTTACGTATCTGATCCCATTAGTATACTACGCACTTGATTCCCTTAGATGATCTCACCCACAACTAAGAGTTGCTACGACCCAAAGTCGAAGACTTTAATAAATAAATATGTATCACACAGAAAAATCTACGGTAATATATAAATATGTCTCCCACAGAAATACCTATGAGTTTTGTTCCGTCTTTTGATAAATCAAGGTGAACAGAAACCAATTGATAAACCAAACTTATATTCCCGAAGAACATCTCAGTATTATCAATCACTGATAAGCACGTAAGTGCTACTTTTTATACCCATATTTATATTATCTAGGACTCGATATTTTAGCTAATAACACTATTTTGAGCTACCTGTGGGAAATACCGGCTAATCTGATCACCAATACAATAAACCACTATTTAGGAGCTAAAGTGGGGTTTACCACTGCAAGCACCGATTGCTGTAACACCAAATATATTGGGAGTTAGCTATTTGTCACATCCACTCGAGTATCTCACAACAAAACATAAAATATTTTGTTTTCCCAGACGCTGAAAAGACCAAGGGAAGTGAGTGGGATTTATGGTGCACTGTTGTTATGGGAAAAAAAGCAATGAAGACTAACTCCAACTCTCACAACACATCTCATTTCCTATACAAAAATAAAATAAAAAAATGAAATCCATTTTTTATAGTAAGGGAGGCCGCCTGGAGTTGGGAGCCGCGGCTACACAGCCCTTTGGAGAAATATGGTTTGAAGTTGATTTCGTCTTTTAATTCCATTTTGATTACCATTTTGATTGTTTCTCTTTGATATTTTAATGGCTTTTGATAAAGCCATGTCTTGCTAGACTTCTTTGTAACTAGAGTTTTTATGGATGAAACCACTTGGGGTGTTTGGCTACTTTGAATTGAAATATGAAGCAATAGACCATTATGATTTGAATGGATTGATTCTTGAATTTTGTTTATTAATTGATTGCAAAATAAGTTGTTGCATTGCCGGTTCTAGAAACCTTTGCGCTTATAGTTTTACAAATATTTTTGGTCTCGTTATTTGATAATTCATGCTTGGGTTAAATTCTTTGATGGGTTATACTTAGAATAGTCAAATAATATTTGTGAGCTAATATTTAGTTTCGTACAATTTTCTCGCTGATGCAATTTGATAGTGCATGCTTGGGTTTATTCTTTTGATGTGCTATGCTTAGGGTATACCAGTGATATTTGCGACTCTATGCTTATAATAGGTGATGTCAATAGAACATAAAATAAATTTATATTCAGAATTATGTTTCTTGTCAGTAATTGAATAGAAGTGGTGGTGGATACCATAAAACTCTGGTTACCGGCTCTCCCATCCTTGGTTACATTTTATTATTTTGCTCTCATTTTGTTTCAAATTTCTGAAAAATCGCTAAAACTTCATCTTGTTAATTAGTTATTCTTGGTATTAGCTAGTAGTAGTATTTTCACACTCCTTGTGGGAACGACATGTACTTGCCATTGTCTACAAGTTAGACACTGTGCACTTGCAGTATTATTATTGTAGGTTTCCGATCCTATCAAGTTTTTGACCTCACAATAATCTCAATCGACGCGGCGAAAGAAGATATCGTGGAATCACAAACGATGAGACAAAAATGTTTGTGATTACTTTTATATCTTGCCTATCGGAGATATCAATATCAAGCCAATCATTACGATTGTACTCAATATGATAGAATTGACAAGATCAGATCACACAACTACAAGAAAGTAGTATCGATCTGGCTTCACAATCCCAATGAAGTTTTCAAGTCGTTAACCTACAGGGTCTCGGCAGAAACCTAAGGTTAAAGGATAATCGACTTTAGCTAATACAACTAGTATCACACAGAAGGTGTGGGGATTAGGTTTCCCAGTTGCTAGAGTTCTCCCTTATATAGTCTTTCAAATCAGAGTTTGCAATCAATGTTAGCTTAGTAACAAAGAATTCAATATTCACCGTTAGATGAAAACCTGATTAGATTCAAGCTAATATATTTCAACTGTTAGATCGAAAACTTAGCTTGTTACACACAAATGAAATGCACGTTTTAGGTTTGTGTAACAGTTCCAAACATGTACATTTGTTGGTTCAACAATAGTTAACCAAATGGTTAGCCATATGAGCACTTTCATATTAACCATATTATTCTTCACCATAACTAGTTCAAATAACTCAAATGAACTAGTTAGAGAGTTTTTCAATTGCTTAGATATTATAGAAGTATATAAGACACAATCGAAGTAAAAACAATTTGATTCACTTGAATCGATTTATGAACTTTATATCCACGGTTTGTGAACTTGCATTCCTTAGTTAATATAAGTATAAGTTCACGAATAATCGTTTTTAGATATAACCAACTTAAGTACGCGGACTTGGTACAAGAAGTTAAGTACCCGGAATAAGTTTGTAACAAGTTTACAAACTCTAACAGAAATTCTCGGGAAGAGAACCTCCGACAGTACGCATACTGGGTTCGCGGACTCTTGTTCCGGTTTTCCTGATCAACAAAGTACGCATACTTCGGTTCAAGGAATAAGGACTTATACATTTATGTGTTTCCACACAATGCTTATATCCAACAATGGTTATATAATCTAAACTCTCATTTCAATCATTGAAACATTCTTAGAGGACGTTATATAATTATTATTCTCAAACCATTTTTCGCCAAAGCCATTTTCAAGTGATTGAAACGTAACATGACTTTCGTCACTAGGTAAAGATGAACTTAGTCAAAGCAAAAGCTTACCAACACATATTTCGAGAAATAGATATGCGAGATAAACTCAGCTCGAAATAGCGTATAATCATAGTCTATATAGCAAAACGACTTTTGTCTCAAGATAGGAGATAAAGTAGATAGACTTTTGAGTGATAGATAAGTTCAAGTCTCCACATACCTTTTAGTCGATGTAGTTCCACCAGTTCCTTGAGTAGCTCTTCGTCTTGTATGATGATCGCCATGGAGTTATTGAGCTCAACTACAGTTTTTATCCTAGTCCGAGACTTAGCTATAGTAGACTATAAATCAAGACTTATAGTTTTGATCACTAACATTGACAAACATGCTTGAGATAGCAACACATGCGAGTTCGACCGAGCAGTGCTCTAACAAAGATGATGGTAGTTTATCTAACTATATCAAGTCATAAGAGAATGAAATACCGTCTTCTACAACTACTGATGATCAAACAAAATCTTGTCCAAAGGAAACTTTGAACCGATTCCGTGAGAAATATCTTAAGGAATACAGCTTTCAGTTAATTGACAGGAAACTTATACTTCTTCCAAATACTATTGTAAAAGTATTAAAAGAAGTATCTTGTCTCAAAAAACTGAAAGATCATTTCTCAGTAGAAAGACAGAATATACCCCAACCCGATAATATCAATTCAAAAAAATCAGGTGAAAGAGTTGATGATCTCTTCTGGAAAAATATTTTACCTCACTCATGTCGGAACAGTCTTTGATTACATGAAGATAGTTCACCTACTGAGAGCTTTCAGAAGAAAGGGAAGGAAATAATTTCTGCCAAGAGAAACAGTCAGGAAAAATTTCCAACAGTTATTTCTGATGATCAAGCTGATGTGCATAGTAAGGAAATCCTTAAAATGAGAAAAACTTATGAAAATATCATTAACATAATTAAGAGAGATTTATCTATCTCTAAAAACTCTCACATAAAAAATCAGTCTATTTTCTCATCATGATCAAACCTATATCAGAAGGAAAGATCACCTTCTAGTGAGAAAATACTTTGGGCAGATTCCTCCAAAGAGGAACATGAACTATGTTTCTGATACTCGTTGTAAGCATGATAAGGCTTACTTCGATATAACTTAATTGTATGGAGTTTGTGCACCCTCATCCAGGCTTGTGCTCATAACTTTTGCGATGAGGAAGCACATAAAACGAGAGCACATGTTTTGTGTTTCTATCAGAAAATCTGTGATAATTTTTTTGGGTAACTGCGAATCCATTTTGTCTAAAATAATTTTTGTTCATGTTTATCATGATCTTCCATAATTAGGATTTATTTGAAATTTTGAATTTAATAAATCTTCCAGCATGAGACTTTCGGATAAATGAAACAAAATATATTCTTTGTATATTTACATAAATCCCTGGGTATTTTCGATCCGAAAGTTGTTTCCTCTTAAGAAAAACTCCTCTCTTGCTTGTATTGAGAAAGGACGCGCAATTGGGGGATATAGATAGAGGACAAAATTGGTGTCCCAATAGCAATTCTGGGTGACCCCCTATGTAATTATTTTTTAATTCGTAATCTAGCCCTGACTAATCCTAATTAGTGAATAATTATAATTAGTAAAAATGTTAAGTATTTGGGGGATAGATTAGTTTGATTTTTTTTTTAAATTTGTGTGAGTGAGGAGTTGAAGTAGGGGAAAAAAATTGAGTGGATTTTGTTTTTTTTGAAAATGGAAGATGATTGTGATGAGAGAATTGCAGCTAAGAGGTTGAAAGAGAGATTTTTTGTCTTTGAATCCACCATTGTTGTAGCTGAAAAAGCTCGGTGCCGGCATGGTATTCAACAAAAAACCCATGCCAGCATTTTGTTGGAAATGTGCATAAATTATTGCCACTATCCGGGGGAGTTCGGGGGGGGCATAGCCAGAAACTTCCGGCATGGTTTTGATCTTAAGAATGTTGTTTTTTTTCTGGTTTTGAACAGGTACCGGCATGGTAATCTAGTTTTCGAGCATGCCGGAACTACTTCCGGCATGGTTTTTGCTTAAATTTCTATGCCGGAACATGATGAAAAGTATCCAGAAACTTGATTTTTTTCACTTGACTACCTTGGGCATGGAAATATTTATATCGAGCATCGGAACTCAGTACCATTGAATTTCATCACTTGAATTCATCATTTCACATGTTCTTCGGCATGCTATTCATCATTTCCGACATGTTCTTCATCACTTCCGGCGTAGTCTTCATCCTAAATAACCATGCCGGAACTCACTTCCGGCGGGGTATTCATCCTATAATTCTGTGCCGGCACATGATGAAAAGTATCCAGAAACTTGATTTTTTTTTTCACTTGACTACCGGCATGGATATATTTATATCGAACATGCCGGTACTTAAAAACGGCGTGGTATTCATCCCAGATCAAATGCCGGTACTTAAAACCGGTGTGGTATTCATCCCATATTGAACGCCGGTACTTAAAACCGGCGTGGTATTTATCCCAGATAGAATGTCGGTACTTAAAATCGGCGTGGTATTCATCCCAGATAGAATGTCGGTACTCTGTGTAACTCGACTGTTTCAGCTATGTTTGGCGATTCTAACCTAAACCCATTGCTATAAATCGATTAAAAAAATCATAAATGAATTCAAAATCACTAACCTTCTCAAATAAGCCATGACTGCGAGTGGTTGATCGTCCGAGTTCGCCGCGTCGTCCTCTTCTTCTTCTTCTTCTTCTTCTTCTTCTTCTTCTTCAGCAATCACTAACCTTCTCAAAGAACAATGAAGAAGATGAAGAAAAAAAAAATCAAAACCCTAAATCGTCTTATGCAATCAAATGAAATTGGGGGATAAACTTATTTGGTTTTTAGATTTAATTGTTTTAGGGGAAAGGGCATAACAGTATTTTCATAAAGGTTTTTAATTAGGAAAGGGTATTTTGGTATTTTCATATTCAAAAGTTACCCCTTATCAGCCACCCCTGGTTGGGGGAAGTAATTCGTATCCCCCAATTGCGCGCTCTTGAGAAACCCTGATTAATTCTTATTTAAATCCTTGAGCATACCTCCAATAACTCGTAGTATTACAAAGGTAAATAAGGAGGAAGCTCAAAGAGTTAAGGATTGTCAAGGAATCATTACGGAAAGGAATAAGAAGATCATCTTAAAAATTATGTCTGATTATGAGTCTAATAGTTCTACAGGTTCCAAAGATGAGTCATGTCTGTTGGCTTTCAACTTTCAAGATCCAAAAGAAACCAAGTGGAAATCTTCTGATAGTATGATAAACTTTATCAATGGTTTTTAAGAACTAAGAACCAATCTCATAATAATGGTTCGAAACCAAGATTTGCTAAAAGAAAGAATCGAAGAAACAAAAGCCGATCTCGCAGACATGAAGGAACAAGTTGAAAAAATTGAAAAACAAGAGGTGGTTGCTGACAAGTCTCCTGAGACGTGCTTCAAGAGTTTGAACACTAAAGAAACCTCAATGAACAATCAGAGCACCAATAAGGATTAAGTTATATGCTGGGATACTTGATCCAGAAAATAGACATCAATGTGTTGATTTATTTCAATATTTTGTATAAGCTCTATTTTGAATAAAAATATCAATATTATTATTTATGAATTATAATTTTTGTTTCATGTAATAGTTTCTGATTGCATAGCATGTGAATGAATGTCTATATTTTTGCTATATGATTTCGATTTTATGAGATGTTTGATTTCGGTTTTTATTAACTTTAATATTCGATCTCATATGGTGTATCCCTTATGGTTCATGTGGCTATTTTATTTAGCAGGATTAAGTTCTAGTCCATGTTGGTAGGCTTTATCAAAGGATCATAAGGTGTTCCGATTGAAACTCATATGTGAAAAGTCACAATATGTTGAATCAATTTATGTTTACATAAGTTGTGTTTATCATAACATATATGTTTCGGGTTTAAACTTTTGTTATTGGCACGCGTTAGTTAAAATCGATTCAACCTTTCTCTGGTAAAGGTTTCTTTTGTTGTTGTTCTTTTGTTCTTGCGAGAGGATGACAATACACAGTGGGAAGTTCTTATTTGAACTTGCGCTTGATGATATATATTTCTGGGGAGAACTGGCTGCGGAAATTGAGGTAACGATTTTATTTGTTAGTTAATCGTTTTTCCAATTTAAGAAAAGCTTGTTTATATTGCATATATTTTGTTTTTTCTTAACAAAATTTCGGTATAATTGATATGTTCCATTATGATGTGTATGGATTGTTTATATGATTCAATTATTTCCAGTTAAGAAAGACTATTGGCTTATGATTTGGTATCTTCTTTATTGTTGGATATCAAGTGTTTTTGCTTAACGAAATTCGGTGCAATTGCGGTTCTGTAATATTTATATTTGTTCAATTGCTTCCTGTCAAGGAAAATAATTTTGCAAGCCAATTTATTTTGGTTTATATCTATTGTTTCTGCCTTAACAAAAATGCATGATCATTTGTTTAGTCCATATGATTCCGGATAAGATTAACTAAGTTAATTATGATCTTAGTTAGACTTATCAATTGGAGGATTAGGCTATTCAAGTCTGATCGAATGCCTTGACAAGAAAAACTATTTAACTAACCTAGTGTGTGTGTTGTATAAATGGAAAGGTCTAAGTTATTTTCTGAATAATTAGAGCCTAATGAGAAAAATAAAGTTAATTCTTATCGAAACAACAAATTGTACATACGCAGTCAATTAAACAATAAAATTAAGTATCTTAGTCGATTTGTTGGACTATAGGGAAAATTGCTTCGGGAAATTGTTTCCTTGATAACATATTAAAAATAAATTACTTTTGTAATTTCTGTTTTAATATTGGTTATCTAAAATGGTATGTGAAACCTTCGTGCTTAACTCTTATAGGTTGTAAAAATCTGATAGATTTGTAAGATCCTTTCGGTTTGTCCTTTATTTGCTCGAACCTTTGTCATTTTGTGACAAAAAGGGGGAGAAATATATAGAGTAAACAAGTGATTTTTAATCACTAGGAAAGGACAATTGTTCTTAAACGTTATATCTAACGAAAGAGTAAAGCATAGACCAAGAGGGGGAAATATATCATAATGTTGTGTAGTATTTATAACTACAAAAGGGGAATAACAAATATGTTCGAATTGAATATTTACCTAGCTTACCTTTAAGGGGGAGTAAAAGCTTTTGTTACTCAAATGTCAACAACGGCATTTATTTATTGAATATATGCAAGTTATTGTGCTGTTGAAACTTGGAATCAAGCGTATGAAGAATCAGTTATTTTGTAATTCGTTTAGTTCCATACGTAATAAGAGTTTTGTAACTAAAATTGAAAAAGAGGGAGATTGTTAGAGCATAGCTAGGTTGAACTCTCCAAGCGTTGGTATGTCAAGTTTGGTTGTCATATTTTAGTATCAAAACTCATCTAGAGTCGCTTGATTAAATAATAGAGTCAACTTCGTTTAGGTCAGACTAGAAAGTCTAGGAATGTTGAGACATACAAGTATTACTCTGAAGACCTGGAGAATGAGAAGAAGTAACAACTACAACGACGACATCATCCTTCCACTTGAGGTTAGTAATATTGACTTGATCTTTTTTCAATTCCTAAAGTATCTTTCAACTCATGCTTTATTAAAAACATAACATCCAAAGCTGTATATATTGTATATAATACTCTAGTGATGAGACTTGGTCATAATAGTATTATCAAAGTATCAAGGAAGCATATCACGAAGTATAAATGCTTATCTTTTGGAAATTCGTAATGACGACATCGAAATAATCTATTGTAAATATTTATTTTATTATTTGTACATCGTATAGTATGATTTCATCCTAGAAAACTATGTATCTTTACATTAGTTTAAGGAAGTAGATGTATGAACTTGTTTTCATAATCGAAAGGAAAATCATGATTGGTCTTGTTATTCTTCGAATATCTATTTTGGATGACCATTGGAGTTGACAGTGGTAGAACCTATCTTGACTATGTTAGGACTTGAGGTATAACTGGTTATGACCTATAATGAGTAGCTAGTTAGAAATCAGTAACTTGGTGTAACCGATCACATGCTATGTTGGGATGCTAGATGTAACCGATTACATAAACACTTTGGATATCAAAGTGTAACCGGTCACATGATGGCTTCGGGAAGCAAGGTGTAACCCGTCTCATAACCGATTACAAGCTTTCTTGAGAATCTTATTGTATCTGATCACAACATTCTTTGGAGTGATGGTATAGTAGGTTTATGATCTAAGATCATGGTTGACATATTTCTTCATGTTGTGTGTGAAATAGGGTTTCAGGGTTTACCAAGATGAGAAGCTTCATGATGTCGACATATTTGAACATGTACATAACTCTTATCATTTGTTGTTCAAAGATATTTTTTGATGCTTAAGGTGATCATGTACTGAAATAAATTGAGAATCTTTTAATTAAGGTTTTTGGTTTTATGTGATTTCATTACCAGCAATTAATGCATAGCTCTAGAGAATAAAAACTAGTAATGTGCATTTACTAATTGGAGATTTTCTATGAGAGATTTCGAAAATATTGGACTACATTTATTGGAATTAGGAAAACCGAATTTAGGCATTCATTGCATATCTTAAGAACAATTTCGGTTTTGGAAATTCCTTGGTGTCCCTTGGTCTATAAATACCTAAGTTCTAGCAAACTTCATTTCTTGTTTTTTCTGGTGGAGCCGTCTATTCAGAGAGGAAAATATCATAATTAGGTGAATCTCTTACAACCGCTCGTTTAAATACTTCTGTGGGATCAAGAATCTCTACGAGTACCGTTGGTGGGAAACTAAATAATTGCAGTGTTATTAGTTTTCCATTGATTTGTTTGAATAATGGTTATTGAAACTTTGATTGCACCTAGTTTGTTTATTCTTGAGAATCTTCTCTTATGATATAAGATTCACTCAGACTAGATCAAAGTATCGACGAGATACTTTGATCTAAGAAATCTTGTGTAATCCATTGTCCACAGACTCCGTTCTCCGTGTGATTGATCACAATAGGATTCAACTGTTGTTGTGCAAGTTTTTGAAGGCAATAGAATATTTGAAGATGAAGAAGATTTTTTATTAGTTTTCGTATCTTGTGGATTTAATGTACAAACCTTGATCGGATGGGATCCAACTAGAATCGGTTTATCTTTGATATAATTGATTGATTAGTTGCGTGAGATCGGCATCACTTTATAGTTTCTCTTTGAGATCTATACTGATTGACTGTGAATCTAAACTTGATTATTTCGGTAGTTATTGGATAGATTGATCTAACCAGATAAAAGAGTTTATTAGATTAAACATAGGAGCTTTTGTCAAAAACTCATCTTATCTTAAGAAAGATTGATTAGAGTGGTTACCAAACAGATTCTTCCTTTGTTGTTTGGAATACGATCCAAAGGTCTTGTTATTCACGTGCGTGACTCTAGAATTCGAAGGCGCAGGGATACTGAGGGAACTAAGTAGATAGGGGTAGTCTTCTTGGTCTCAACTATACGAAGTTGGTATTATATTTTGTATAATGACTTAATTCTGAGAATATTCAAAACTGGACTAGGTTCCGAGGTTTTTTCTGCATTTGCGGTTTCCTCGTTAATAAAATCTTGTTGCGTATTTTACTTTGTTTTCCGCACTATAATTATTATTATAATTAAGTAAAATACATAAGTACGCTAACTCCGTAATACTTGATATTGATCATATAGAGTTTCGGTTATTACCGAACCTATTATCAAGTACACACTTTGTTTCGTATCGTCTTGATCTTGTATCCATAGTCAATCACACAAGTGATCTTGTTGTTGTATTGTCTCGATCTCGTATCCATACTCAATCCCACGAAGTGTGAACCAAATTTTCGTATTATCTAGACTTTTTCCATAGACGATCACATTCGATAGAGGACTTATAGGTTGATAAATTAAAAGATTGTGGTGTATTTGGGTACCCTTGTATTTTCATAATCGTTAAACAAAGCGTAAGTAAGGGATTTCACCTAATTAGAACACTCTCCTCTCCAATTAGTATTACGAGAATATTGCTAGTGGGCCTCACACACAAACAATTAGTTCATTATGTTCCTGGATAAGTTTGTAAGAATGACAAACTTCACTATTTATAACAGTTTTATAAATTATTTTCTCCGGGTATTGTCAGGTTAGGTTAGGATTCTTATATCACGAATCAGCCGAGGTTTACACTGTATATTTTGCATTTTTTGACAAAAATTTCACTCCGACGTTTGGCTAGGTCCTCAGAACTCTTCTTAGACGAATATTCGACTGTAAACTCTTGTATCTCTTGTTTAAAAATCACTTTTAGGTTCAGCTAGAAATTTGGAACTCTTCCTGTCTGTACATCTCTCTGCAGACTTTGTTACACACTAGATATGAAGTTTTAAAAGCTCATTTTGCCCCTCTAACTTCTTCATCATATACCTGAACTTTTTACTTCTTTTTTGTTCTTTTCAACACAATTTCGGTTGATTTCGGATGATTCTCCCAAAGAACAAATAAATAGAAAACTAAGGTAATTCAATATAAATTACAATAAATCTAACTGAAATAAGTATGAAATTGGCACTACAGTAGCAGTATTGAGGTCTTTACCTTTCCACTCATTGTATTTATTTTTTAGTTTATGAACTAAAGGATGAAAACAAACGATTTTAGACTTGTTAGTGAGCAAAGGGGTTCCCAAGTACATATCAGTCGATCGAAGATCATACTAACCAGAGTGATATGTGTTATTGGTTTCTCTCTCAGTTGCCTTGCAGAATGCAAGGTAATCATCCGAAAACAATAAATGGCTCATTAAAAGAGCTCTTTTAGTAAACAAACAAACAAACATGAATGTGCACTTTAACCTCAACATTTATTAGGATCCCAAAGAACACTTCCATGTATATGATAAGAGGTATGTAGACAATGAATCTCTTTGTCTCAATTCTTTGATTGCATAGAAGAAAGTACAAGGTAAACCATTTAAAAAAATGGCTACGTTTGTTGTAGATATTCACTTCATGATTAAGCTGCACCATATAGTGGAAAATCTCATTTCTTTTGCCTAACTTGCATTATGAAATTTCGTTCAATTCTATCAAATTTTTTTGACATATCAATCTTGACGCTCATGACCAGCTGAAGCACCATTTCTCCTTGTCCATTGAAAATTTTCACATGAAGTTGTGCACAAAATCAAGGTCGGCTTAAAAACGAGATGTAGGGTGTATCCAGTATCCGTAGGCACCACGCGTCCCTATCCCATAAATTCGCTTAGTAATCCGACGTAGCCTTTCACATGCTTAGAGGCACATGTCGGTATTACTAGTATGTTCACCCACTTTAACTTAACAGTAAACAAAATACCCTTGCTAAACATATCTAACTTTTGTTTGTTAGTTGGAAAACTATTCGTTGTTTGAAGAGTAGGTTAAGGGAGGCCGTTAAGGGGTATCCTCTTCTTCCCCTACACAACTTCGAGTCATCGTCAACAATAGAAAATATTTCCTCATTTTGGATTCCTTAACTGAAAGCTTAAATAAACAAAAGTAGTAAAAAACAATGACAGAACAGGTGGTGGAACCTTAGGAAAGCTCAATTTGCTGTAACCCTAGGGTTTTAAATAGAACGTTATTGGACCCTGAAAAAATACTAACAAAATTAGAAATGGCGAGTGAAATTAGAGATGAAGAGATGGATGTATTACAGCCTCAACCTCAGAGTGATTCATCATTAAAGAAACTTAGATCAAGTGCAGATCCTGTTTTGATTGTTTGTAATTGTTTCAGTTTTATCACTGCTTTAACTGCTATTCTTTGTATCTTGGTCAATGTTCTTTCCGCTATCACATCTTTCAAGGATGGATCTGTAAGTAATAATTAACATAACATACTTTTTAAGTCTATGTTTAATTTCTTGAAATGTTATTTGGAATTTTGAAATTTGGGTTATGGTTTACAGATATTTGATGGGATATTTCGTTGTTATGCTGTTGGGATTACTGTTTTTGTTGTACTTGCTGAGACTGAATGGGGTTGGTTTTTAAAGTACTGGAGAGTAAGTTATTTTTTTCTTAGATTGCACATTTTGCAAATTGTTGTTTAACCATTGCAAGTCTTGTAATTCTGATTTTTTTTTTTTTTTTACCAATTGCTTCTAATTTGGATGTTTCAGGTATTGGAGTTTTGGGCTGGTAGAGGAATGCTACAAATATTGTAGGTGTTAATTACTGTTGGTGTTTTACATTTTGATACTAGTTGGTTATTTGAAATTGAAGGAGTAATTGTTTTTGGGGATTTTTGAGTTGAAATTATCTTTGTTTTTTATATTAGTGTTGCTGTGATGACAAGAGCCTTTCCTGATGTTACTGGGAAGAGGAAAGAATTAGTACTTCTTCATGATATATCAAGTTATCTACTTCTTGCTTGTGGTGCAACCTATGTTATCTCGGTAAGTTTGCAAAGGGAGATTCGGTTGTTTCATTGGGTTGCCTTGAATATTTTTAATTGTTAAGAGGTTTACTCATGGTCTTGACATTCTATACATCTATGAAATGGATTGGTGATGATGGGGGTTCAAGGATGTAGTATGATCCTACTGATTTTCTGACTTGGTTGATTGTGCAGGGTTTACTCTGCATTGGGTCTTTGAAACGTGATCGCCAACGAAAAGAAACTACAAGAGAACAAGCAATTAAGGATTTGGAGGTAATATAATAGAAGTTTGAGATGAATGTTCAGATTCTAGAATTCTAGTTAATTGAGGTCCCTTTTTCAACTAGCCAGTGTTCGGCATCATTTTGCAGTAGTTTTAAGGCCTTCCCAAATTGGATGTTAAAATGAGACATCCTTTTACTGAAGCGTAGTTTATGTCCCTTGATTTCTCGTCGTACAAAGTCAATAGCTGAGTTTTTAAGATTGGTTAGAACATTACATTTCTTCAGAGTGTTTAAGTGAAGCTTAGGGGGAATGTTTGGTTGCGTGTATAGATACTGAGCACTTCTCGAATGTGTGAATGCAGGAAATGGAGCGTCGTAGAGAGGAACTCGAGGCATTGCTACTTATGGATAGGCCATGAGGCATTAATTTAAAAGAATCAAGCAGCTGGAATGTACACTTTGGTTACTCAAGCTGGTGTTTGCCTGTTCGCGACTTTTTTTGCTCAGTCTTTTGTGCTTATTATTGATTAGGTTGAGGTGGTGTTTTCAACAACAGTTTTTCTTCTTTGTAAATACTTGCTCATTATCAACATGAATAACAATCTACATGATCTATGAATTACGAGTGCTATTTTAGTTTCGCCAGTTATAGCAGAATTGAGATGTCCTTAGAACACCTTACCCTTTTTTTTATTCACAGGATGTATTTTGTATATGACAGACAATCTAACACCAACTTCCCACAAACTAATTTTTCAAGTTTGCTTCTTTTCTATTACGTACTCCCATGAAGAATGCATCGACTCTTCTTATCTAGCATCATAGTTGCATAATTCTGAACTTTGTGAGTTCGAACTAATAAAAGTAAACAAAGCATGACATCCTAAGACTCGATATTCAGCAAGTACAAGTGTGTACAATCAAGCCATAACTTTTTTGGGGACATCAATAATGTCCTCGAACATTAAATTACACAAGGATCTGATAGTGTTGTTTACTTATCTCGTTTGCAGCGAGAAAAAGAAGAAACTGACAACAAGGCTGCATCTTTAAAATGCTTACAAAACAGAAACATATTTTCATCTAGTTGATCAGTTAAGCGCATCCTCAGAAAACCTTGACAAAGTGACTTATGATCAACCTAGATGCCATGATTCTCTTTCTCTTCTGAATCCCTAGTTTGCCAAGCAGGATTTCTAGGAGTAGATAAACCAACCTCCCTATTCTCAAACGATTCTTCGGCCTGTTCAGAATTCCTCTCTTTAAATGGATCAGTGTTTCCTGTGGTAGACCGCATTGCACGTGGTAGTTTTGAAGGAATTTCTTGCTCAACCGTGTTCTCTGGCTTCGCAGTGTCTTCAACGCTATCCTGCTGAGCAGAAGATGGTGTCACGGGAACAAGCTGAACAACTTTCTTTTGCCATTTCTTTCTCTGCATTTGCTTTGAAGCATTTGTTTTTCCCTGCGCGTTTAGATCAAAAGAGTCGAGCAATGAAGCAAATAATTAGCGTGATTAGCACAAGCGCCAAGGAGAATTAGCAGTTGGAAAGATATCCAAGCACCCATCATCAAAAATTTGCACCCTTATTTTAAGTTGCATTGGTATCATATAGAGAGCAAAATCTTCTTCTGTTTCAGCATTAAAGTTCCACAATATGCACAATATATAGTCGAGTCAAATGAAGAAGCAGGACACAGTAGTACTATCTAATGGTTCACAAAATTGAGCTTTAAACACCAGGTCATAAATGAAAATGATAAGGCGGGGTATAGGGACACAGTAGTACCATCTAACGGTTCACAAAATTAAGCATCAAGTCAAAAATGAAAATGAAACGGCGGAGTTCAGATATTCATATCCTATTAATTTCAATACTCCTTCCTAGCTAAAATGTGTGGCTGACTGCTCAATGTAAGACTACTAACAACTCACTAAATCACTTTTCTTTTGTTTTGGTTTGTTTTAAATATTTTCGGTCAGTAGTCATATCAGTAGCAGTCTCACTGATCAGGTGAGAAGAGATACTGATACCAAGGGACTATCATCAGCCTCCATCAATATCAAAAGTACTATTTGTAGAAGGGATGAAAGTATGTGTTCAGAGAGAGAGAGAGGCTTACCACAGTATTCCCAATGTCAGATAACGGCTTCCTTCCATTCTCGCGCCTGACATTCTTTGCATCAATAGGAGGTTTGTCAGCTAATGCACTTTGTAACAGCATTGCACCATGAACGGCAAGAGATCTATTCTGTTCACCATCAACATTGACACTACAACTTCCACCCTCTTCAATCTCATCTGAATTAGCCTCTCTGTTTTCACACTTAGAGGGCACACATCCACATGAAGCCCCACATGCACCTCCAGCATCTCGGCACTGGCATTTGTTAGTTTTACATCTGCTGCTCTTACTACAAGAGCAGCAGATACTTCGCGCCTCGCTATCCTCAACTGTGGAATTCGGGAACAGACCTACTGAAGTTGCGAGATCAATGGAATTTGACACCCCTCCAAGAGAAGATCCCTTTCTTGACCCCTTTCTCTTTTTCGTAACCTTCCCCGATTGCCCCCATTCAACATCAAGAGTCTCAGAATCACAATCCGATTTGGAATCAGAAGTGTCCATATCATCAAAGAGCCCGGTGTTGCTGTATCCACCTTGGTTGAAAATAGTGGAAATCCTAGGACCCTGCGTGTATGTAATAAAACAATTTAGAACACCTCAATCATTTTCTCACATCGGTGTCACCCAAAAATGTAACCTGTAGAAGTGTACCTTACGAAGGTCGTATATGCGTCCTAAACCAATATCCGCGTCTACATCTGTGGAGCCTCTTGGATTAGCTAGTCTCTGTTTACGGAATTAATACACAACAGAAATAACATTTAGGTTCAGCTTAGCACTCAAAAATCAGAACAATTACTTGCTGTCAAATTATGCTCCATGTCCAATTGCGAATGCAATTATGGAAAATAAAATAAATTTATAGAGAGAGCTAAACCTGCAATTTCTCTCGTTGAATAAGCTCTTCGTTTTTCATTTCCAATTGGCGAACCAAATTATTGAGTTTCACAACCTTTTCCTTCAGATCCTTTGACAAGGAATCCTTCTCTTTACACTCATCTTCCTTGTCTCTTAAATCACACCTGTTAAACATTGGATGTTAGAAGCACAGCGATAAATTGGAAGTCCAACGTAATTTCAGTTATTAAGAATAGACGTTATCTGTGACTACAATCAAAACCGCATTCAGTTTTCCAAGTACCTTGAAGAGGATGCTAAACTGAAAAGATGAGTCATCACTTCTTTTGCATCAGCAATGGTTCTAACTTGAGCCCAGCGTCCCTTGCCAGCGTAAACACGTTCACGCTCCTCTGCTTCTGATAATTGGGATGCCATAGCTACGAGGCTGCCAGATGTGGTAGCTAACATATTTTCAAGTGCAAATATCCTCGAGTTTCTCGCACCAGGAGACATTATCTGGGGGCTGTCACTGGATAAAGTTGCCATTGAATTAGATTAGATATGCATTTGTACCACTGATAGGAACAAAGCATGGGAGGAGTAAAAAGTAGCACAACTGAGTCATATTCAAAGACAAGGTTAATAATTCAATTTACCTAATCTTTTTCTGCCTTAAAATTTCAGATTCTTCTTTTAGCTTTGCAAGCTCATTTGCCATGGCAACCCTCCTAAACGTTATAAAAAGTTCAATTGTTAAAACTCTGTCAATACCCTAAATGAATCTCAGTGCAGAAAGAAGTGAGAACATACGCTTCCTTTTGTCTGTCATATTCTGAACGGACTTCGTGCACCCGTACCATAACATCAAGTTCATGCTCAAGTGCATTCATTAATGCCTAAAAGTTGAAGAAGAGAAAAATGTTAGCAAGTATAATCAAGTGTGATCTCCATCCACAAGAGCAAAAGCAAAAATAAAAAACAAATGGGTTTATAGCTCCAATTTTCTGACCTTAACAGAACCATTTCCATTTCCCGCACCTGTGTGAAACCAACATCAACTGTTAAATCATGCTATAGAAAGAAAAAAGAACTGATAAACTAAGTGCAAAAGTATTCTTATTTAACTCTCACGTGAAGAATTCTTCCTAGCTTCCAGTAGCTCCTTTAGTCGTTTGGTAGCCATCGTAGCTTCTTCGGTTTTTCTTTGCAGCACCTAACATGAACAAAGATAATTACTTACCCTTTAAAAAAAAAAAAAAATTACAGCTGGGGTGTCTAACCAATAATAGAAGACGAGTTTACCATCTTTTGACGCTGGTTCAGAGCCAATAACTTGTGCATCTCATACTCATTCCTCCTTCCTTCCTTCTTGAGCTTCAGCAGGAAAAAAGAAATGTCAGTAAAAATAGAACTCATAAGTTACTTATATTGAACAGCTAAGTTGTGATGCAAATTCAATATATAGCAAGTGATGACTTATTTTTATTTTTTTCTGAAAGATAGTTCTAAAGGATGTCGCCACTAGTATATGCAAAAGTGTGAGGCTCTGTGATTTTACCTGCAACACCTCCTTCTCCCGGGAAGCTTTCCATAACCTAAACTGCTCAGATTCTTGTTTTATCTTTTGTTGTAGTTGGACCTGAATTATGTAAAATAAAAGTGAATGTGAGAATCTGGAAGAAGCCTTATCCATTGTCACATCATTGGTAGCAGAAATAAACACCTTTTGTGTCTTGATTCTATGAATTTCATCCTGCAGTCGTTTGGCAGCTTCATCACTTTTCTGTTTTTGCTTCAACAGTTGATATTGTGCATCTTGCTTCTTCTTTAACACGGCCACCTGCAAAGAATAGAAAGATCATAAAACATACTCCAGAAATTACAAGTACAAAGTTGAGATAAATGATGATCTGTACCTGTGACTCAAGAAGACTCAGTTTCTGATGATATTCTTCTTTCATTTTTGATTCAGATATATTTGCATGTTTGTTTCTTATATCCTCGATCTCCTTCTGTAAAACTTAGTAAGATTAGAATTTTTATGAGCAAAAACCTACTGATGACAAATTAAATACAAAGATATATATATATATATATTTCACCTCTAAAGATTTCTTCTCATGCTCCAAGTCCTGAATTTTCTTTTCATAATGTTGTTTGAGCACTGATGTATGAACTCCTCCAAATTGTTTCATTTCAGCCTGTAGTAAAGAAGATACACAAAAGATTAACAAGCACTTACGAGCATGCAACTTTCCTTGAAAGCATAATAATAAAAGAATTAAAAGCATTGTTAGCGCGGAGCGGATTGATGTTCACCAAATAGAAGTATATGCCAGCAATGCATGCAAAGGACTGCTTACATGTGATACTTTAAAAGACAAGGAAACAGAGTTCATGATTTTGGTGATTTCATGGCAATCTGGATTGAGAATTTTGAGTGATCGCATTCACCAGGAACTTGGAGGTTTTAGCTACTTACAGCCTTGATAGTTGATTACAAGTGCAGCTTCAAACCATCTGAACCTTTTTAAATAAACAAATATATGAAAAGGAGAGATTGCAAGGAAATATATCATATAAAGAAATAAACCTCCTTCTCCTCCAGTCGCTTGTCCAGTTCCTGGAGTTCCTTGTCCAATTGATCTTGTAGAGAAGAATGTTCCATCTCTTTTTCCACTTGTTCAGCTTCAACTACGAAATTAACCAGCAATTTTGATCATTAAGAGAAAAATAAAATAAGAAGAAATCAGACTTTTATCTCAATGCTGTAATTGCAGAAGCTTCAATGGCATACCAGAAGCAACTTCTTTATCATCACTATCAGATGGAAAGACGCGGACTGTTGGAAGAAAAAGATTCCTTGAACGACTTGCATCATCCTCCAAATCAAGGCAAACGTCTAAATCACCACGAGAATCATTTAAACTCTGCAATCTCATTAACTCCGCTTCCAGGGATATATTTTTGGATACGTAAGTACTCAATAAATCATTATCCTGAAAAGAATATTGTTAAATTTAATTACTAATCTGTTTCTTCCATCATTACCAACAGATTAAAAATAGAAGCACATGTGACTTGAACAAACCTTTTTGACATCAGAACTACCCTCAATCTCTGCCCATGACTTTCCCTTTTTTGATAATTCAATTTGAATAATCAATTTGTCTTTTTCAACCTGAGATAGCAGCCTGTATTAGTATAATCCAAACAAGTTTAAACAAATAAAGTTTCATCCAAAATGATAACATAAACCTGAGCTTCAACAGCACGTTGTTCCAAGTGTTTCCATGCTACTTGACGCTCATGAAGCTCGCGATGTAATTCAGCATTACTTGCTTCGAGAACTGAAATTTTCTGCCTAAGAATCTGAGGAAACGAATATTTGAACTGAGTTATATTAGTTCGAATGTGTAACAGTAATGATTAAAATGTCTCGTAATTTAAATACCTGAAGCTCATCGTAAGTAGTACCGCCTTCACCACGGAAAAAAAGCAACTCAGCCTGCATTTGCTCAAGTTGGCTTCGCATCATTTGCATCTGAGCTGTCATCGGGTCGCGGTTTATCTGCATCAAGAAGAGCATTTAAAAGCAATAAAACTATTTTAAAAGAAATCAAAATATTGTGCTCTGGTTTATAGTCCTTACAATTGCCTTATTCTGAATGTTCCGAGCACGATTCGCATATTTCAAAGTGTTCAGCGTTTCTTCGGCATTTGAATCGGCCGGACTCACACAAGCTGTAATCAAAAGCGTTGAATCACTCATGACCCAAACAAGCATAACTCAAAGAGCTTTAAAACCAGAACTTACCAATCATCACTGTCTTGCTATTTCCACCTAGAGAGTCCTATAAACCAGGCGCCAAGTTAAAGGGATAAACTTCATTTTTAACAACCACATAAAAAAGAAAAGCTAAAATATGGTGTGGAAAAAAAAAACCAAGAAATTAATCCTCTTGCCTGCAATAATCGTGTTAACTTGCTGTCACGGTAAGGAACATGGCCTCCTTCCTTCCTCTTCTTCTCATCGCCTAAAGCACTAATCACATTTCCAAGAGCCAGTAGTCCTCTATTAATGTGAATGCCTATAACAATATAGACTTAGTGAGCAGACATCTAAGAAAACTAGATACTGATTTAACTAGAAAACTTTAACTACCCTCTTTCAGGCGCGACCCATCTGCTCCAGTTCTTTTCGCACGTTCAGAACCTGCAAGGTCCACCAAATGTAGCTTCGCACTCAAGATATCATCACCAACATCGTCACCTGGGATACGTGAGCTTCTCTTTTGTTCCATTGAGATTGTAAAGATGGCATGTGAGCGGCTAAAAAGTACACACATAGAAATGCAGTAAAAGCTTAGTGAACCTTTCAGAGACAAGATTCAAGAGTAACCGTAAATGTACAACTGTTAGCTACACCAATGAAAATATTAAAGCTTATACTCCAGATATAAATCAATACCTGGATTGACTGTTCATATTTGTACTTCCAGTAGCACGTGCTAATGAACCTCGGGATAAAAATGATGCCATCTCCTGTTTCGTTCTGACTTCTGGCTCTGTAACACCAGCAAGAGTGATCCCTCCATTTGCTGTTTCTCGAATTTGTATGGGATTTCTTGCAGGTGCAGCTAACTTTGCAGCAGCCGCTTCAGCTTTAGAAGAAATTGACGAATTTGGATCTAACAAATCGAAAACCTCTTCTTTAAATATCTGTGTAAAAATAAAAACATCTCAATTAAAACATATTCACATACGGTCATATTCAAACGATAACCATTCCAATCATTTATGTAAATTAAAAAGCTAACCTCGATAAAAGAAACTCTTATTAGAAATTCTGTGGCTTCTTTCTTCTCCTCAATCTTAGAAAAAATGGAATTCATCACCTGTGGGATAATACCACCGGTACTTCCATCTCCAGTGTAATTAGTTCCCATGGTAAATGTCTTCCCAGATCCAGTCTACATCGATACACAAACACAAAATAATGCATTAGTGATCAGAGAAAAGAAGACCACTAGAGATTTAAGACCAGGATTGTATAGAAATAGGAGATCATACTTGTCCATAGGCCAAAACTGTTGCATTATAGCCATGAAAGAGGGCATCAACAAGTGGAGCCACACAATCACCATAAATCGAACTTGATGTGGAAGCCTTGTTTCCATAAACATAATCGAACGTAAAAGAATGTGTTCCAATTTGTACCTATAATTAAACATAAACACATAACATTATTAAGAAATTTCATAAAATAAATGTTTTCTCAACACAAAACCTAGAAAATTCAACAGAAATTATACCTGAGGTTCTCCAGGAATAAAAGTAACACAATCCGTACAACCTAATAAGACCTCTGTATTAATCAAAGGTCTAACATTGACAGCAACTCTTACGCATTCTGTACTCTCCATTTGTCAAATACTCATAAACCCTAATATCAGATTCACACAGACAAAATGTCAAAATCTCAATAAGAACACAAAATAAGAACAAAATAACCCAATAGACGATTGAGTATAAACAGAACAAATATCTGAACCTTAAACACAACAAATCATTAGGAAAATACAGATTTAACGGTGAAATCAGCTACAACGATTTCATACCGAAAATCTAAAATCTTATTTTCAAATTTCAAAAAAAAAAAGGATTAATCAAAACTATAGATCTGAGATTACCTAGAGAAAGAGAGAGAGAGGGAAAGAGATTAGACGAAGAGTCGAATAATGGAGGTAAATGAGTTGTACAGCGAATTTAGGGTTTTTTTTGTTAAGTTTTTCTGGTCCTAGAGGAAGGGTGTTTTGATGTCGTCGTGATGGAGGTGGTGGTAACGGGAGAAAGAAAGAAAGCCCTAATAGAAATGAGGATGAAATAGAAGGGAGGAGGAGGCATTAATGAAATGAATTCAATGGGATTGGGGATACAAAAGGCGCTCGACTCCGAATTCAAAAAACCCAAGTTGACACGTGTGGGTTTTTGAACGTTTGAGATTCACCTGCTCTCTCCTACATGATCTTTTGAGAAATTTTGAAATGTAAAAAGGGGAATGGCATATTTCTCGGTCTCAACTGACCAAAAAAAATAATATATATATATATTTTGAGTTTGGTGCCTACAAAATGGTATACTTTTGCGTTTGTTACCTAATTTTGTCCAAATTTGAGATTGGTGACCAGTGGGTCCCGGTCAAACAGTTGACCTAACGGCTGATCAGTTTGACCGTCTGTAATAAAAATTAAAACACAATTCATCATCGTTGTTACAAAAACAAAGTGATTGATTTAGTATAAAGAAATAAACAGAACCATAAAGCATAACTAGAAATATACATAAGAGTTTCAAAAATAACTAAATTTGTTATGTAAAGTTAGAGCAAAAACTGATTGTTAGAACAACAAAAAATCGCATCAATGGAATACTGGAGTGGAGTCTTTGAGCTGAAAGGTGGGGAAGCTAGTTTAAATTTCAAATATAAGATCTGAGTTCTTTAATGGGAATCAATCAGAACCTATACATGTATGGGGCTGTTTGGTAACCATTATTTTAATGGATTATCAGCCCATAATCCATTATGTAGATTATAATGGATTTTATATGCGTTTGGTAACCATTATAATAATTGCTTATTTTAATCATAATTGAAAAAATCAATTATTTCCATAAACAGAAAAAAGATATTTTAAAAATTTATTATAATTAATTATTTTTTCTAAGAAACTCAAATTGAATTTTTTCTTCTTATTTTCTCTAAACTATCAAAAGAGAGACAAATAAACAACAAAAGACTAAAAAAATATCCTAGATCATTGTTTTTTCCTCTCCTTTTTGAGATCATCATTCTAAGATAATCAATTATCTAAAAATAGTGTTTGGAAAAATTTATTTTTAAAATGATTATATCAAAATCATTTATCTATTTATGATTATTTAATGATTATATCAAAATCATTTATCTATTTATGATTATAAATAATCATAAATTTTACCAAACAAGGCCATATATGCCTGGATAACATTTTTGATCTTCGTAAGGCTTAGTCTTATGGGAGAGATATTTAGCTGCTAGATTGGCCATCCACGTCAGATTGAGCAACCTCCTAAGCCCTATGGGATGGCCAATCTAGCAGCTAATTAGCAGTCCACGTCATCTGTGAGCGCCGAACCGTTCGGCATTTTTGATTACTTTTTGAGCGTCGAACCGTTCGGCATTTTTTGTTACTTTTTGAGCGCCGAACCGTTCGGCGTTTAAATCTCAACCGTTAGATGTTTGTGATTTTTGTGAGCGCCGAACCATTCAGCGTTTTGGTCACTTTTTGAGCACCGAACCATTCAGCGTTTCAATCTCGCCGATAGTGCAACTGCGAGCAAATGCTAGGAGAGAGAAGTAGCCAGATTGAGTGTTAACTTTTTTCTCACACTTATTTCATGATTTGCAACACTTTTTGGCCAATCTAGCACTCCAAACTCTCCCATAGGACTTAGCCTAAAAGCACATGTAACATTTTAAATCATATGATAAGAATTAGATACAGAAATGGTATGGTGAATCCAAAATAAACTAAGAAAAATTGTGTTCTGTAAGAACGGATCGGAACATTGGGTTAAAAATAAACACCAAATGCAAAATCTGAAAAAAATAAATTAAGGAAAAACGCCTAGTTTTGAGGAAGATATAATCATCCGAGAGTGGGTTGAGCTTCAATTTGCACTTGAAAACCAAAGATCCTTCTTATTCGTTTTGAAAATCAGTAAAACTAGGGACGAATATATTAGATAGAGACAACGAAGAAGACAGAGATTTACATTTTTGCATACAAATAGAAGTGGCAGAGTTAGTAAATAAACCAGTTGCTACATTTTAATCGGTAATTTTACACTTTTAATACTTTTCTAAACGGTCAAGACGGTCAAACCTAGTCAAATTATTGACTGGGCACCAAACTCAAATTTGGACAAAGTTAGGTACCAAAGACATATCATTTTATAGGCACCAAAATCAAAGTATTTTTACTATCCTTGGAGTTGGTCTATCACTGTTCATTTGTCTATACTTCTGTGCCTTGTGCCTTTGTCTTTACGTTGGTCTATCACTGTTTTGCTATTTTGACCAACTCAAAACTTGATTTTGCTATTTTTACTATCCTTGGATTAACTTAAATAATTAACAAGGAAATGAAAAATTTAGTGATAGACCAATTTTTTTAATATTTCTAATGTTATGGACGAAAACAAATACACCAGACTATTGCTACCTTATACTTGTTTTGTTCACTACCGGAACCAAAATATTGCGTAAAATCTCGACTTCTCGTAAAGACAAAGGCACAAGGCACAGAAGTATAGACAAATGAGGGGAGTTGCAATTCACTTGCCTACTAGCTCCCACAACATACACACGTATATTGTCATGAAAACCTATTGAACTAGTTCACTTATTCATTATTTTCTCATGTAATGGGAACATTTTGTTCTGTACACTCCCTCCCCAGCATGAATTCCGTTAGACTCCTAATATTAAGAATTTAGAATACAGCATAAACAGCGACGGAAGCAGGAGTGAAGATCTAAGTGGGCTAAAAATCAAATGTTGAGGGGACTATTTTTTTTCCCACAAAAAATAACCTTTGAAATTTTGATTTTTAGGCCCTATTTAGATTTTTTGGGGTGGCTGGAGCACCCCCAAGTACCGTCACTGAGCATAAATTCGAAGCATTTTTGTTATTTCTAGTGTGTTAATGGACTTCGAATACTTGGATATATGCATGCCTGATGGTTGGGGAGCCTATGCCTAAAGGATCACATCTCATGTTGTAGTTGTGTGACTATTTTCTAGGAGTCGAGATATAATTGCATAATAACTCTATGAACAGAAAGAGTTGACTTGAATAGGGGATCAAATTTTCAAAATTCAAAATAGTTCAGCCGCAACGGCTCATCTTTTTGGAAGTATTTGAACGTTTTGGAGGGCCACCCTTTCATAATATGAAGTTTTCGCCCTTTAATAAATAAATGTTCGCCCAAAGCAAAGTCCAAAAATAAATACTAGAATAAAACCTGGTTTGATTGGGGTATACTCAAATTAATTGGGGTATATCCAATAAGACAAAATCAGGTCATTATGAAGTAAAGATAAGCCACCTCTTAACCTGGTATTTTCTAAATGGCTAACATGCCCTTGGTTAATTAACACTTAAAATTTTGAAATTATGAATTCAGTAAATTAAACCTTTCATATGTCTTATGAGTTCGATTTCGATCAAAAAAAATTGGTTTTGAAAATGCACAAGGCCGTCAAGGTCGTGGTTTGAATAAGGTGCCGGACGTTCTCTGGCCGGCAAGGCCCACTTTGAATAACCTGCCGACCAATGTTCAACCGGCAGGGTCCGCTTTGAATAAGCTGCCGACCAGGTTTCGGCCGGCATTGTCTCGGTTGAAGAATACGCCGACTATCTTGGGCCAGAATTTTACGGTCGGCACAACGAATACCCCCGATGTTGTGAAGTCAAGAGTTTTCCACCAACACGAGGAGGTCTTGAAGGAGGACTAATAGCTTTCAGAGCTTTCTTCTTTGCCTTCTCCACCCTGAACAAGAACAATTCAGAAAAAAAAAAAATTATTACTGATCAAGCACGGTTGACAAATATAACCTATCCGGAAACATGGCGGAAGGGTCCACTAAAATATGTGTCTTGGCTAAGCCACAAATGGCGAGGGAATCATTAAAATAGCCTTGGCTCCCAACAAAAATGTACACAGTAGAAACAAGAAATTTTCACTATACATGTCGGCGGGTCCATTACACATACATTGCTTAGGTTGACAAACCAAAAGCATGGTTTTATACAAATACCCTTAGGATTCAAAAATTCTAGGCATCGGAAACATTCAAAAGAAGTATTTAATAGGTAAAAAACAATAAGATGCCGGCTTCATTAAAAAAAAGCGCCGCAAGCAAGGTATACGGTTGAATAACTGCTTAGGACTGCTAGTAGCGATTCTGAAACTATACTGACCGACAAGTTCTTCAACCTTATAGCTTTCCGGCCAAACCCTAACTATGAAAATCCCCAAGGTCGATAACAAAATACCTTGCTGGTAAGAAACTTCCAATTCAAAATTTCGGATTTTCTGACCTAATTTGACATGCAAACATGAAATCGAAGTACTAGAGTGAGTTTAAGTAGGCCCTTACTTTCTTAATCGCACCATTCTGCTTTTTCGGCGGCTTCGATTTCTCCTTCTTCGACGGTTTTTTCCTTCTTCGATTTCTCCATGAAATCGAACTATTTTTGCAATTTCGGGATTGAATTCATTGCGCTTTCTATTTGTTTGCTTCATCTTACTAGCCCTCGGTGGATCTATTGATGAAGATTAATCGTCGAGTTTTTTTGATGGTTGTGGTGGTGGGGAGGAGAAGAAGAAGAGAGGAAGATGAAATGAAGAGAATAAAAACTGATTTAGGGTAATTAAGATTATTAATGGGTAAGGGTAGTTTTGTAACTTACCCATTAGGAATCCCCCTAAAACCCACAAAAAGTGTCCCTTTAAAATTAGGTATACCCCAATTAGTTTGGGTATATAATAGGTGTGATAAACACCTAATTTTATATCTAGTATTTATGCTTTCTCTGCAAGTTTTCGTGTGAATTATGTATCTTATGTTTATTTTTGAGTTTATTAGGTGCTTTGGAGCCATTTGGAGCGAAAGAAGAAGAATCCGTGTATTTTGAGCAAAAAGGGCAGAATTGTCATTTCAGGAGCAAATACTATCTGGAGCCCAGTTAATGTTAAGGGGCAACTCTTTTGGGAGGAGTACTAAAATACAACAAGCAATTGTTAAAGGGCTGCCAATTTGGCTATCCCTTATCAGAAGCAGCCGGCTGTCAATAACCGTCCCAATTTATAACCCTAAAATTGATTTCCTCTCATTCATTTCCACACCTGAAACCGAGAGAGAGACAGAGAGCTGCCATGAATTGCAGATCGAGGAGCATCTAGGATTTGTTAATTCTGTAAAATCAGTAGAACGAAGGACAAAGAAAGTGGGTGTTTGTTATTGAATCAAGATAGAAATGGAACTCAGGGAGAAGAATCTGAAGTCAAAGATGGATCTTGGGTAAATTAAAGATGGATTCAACACGGATTGAGGGTTGATTTGAACTCTGAGAGATGGAAGTTAAGATGGGTTTTGGTTAGAATTTGAGTTCATGGAGAATTTGTCAAGAGCAGTG
Source organism: Papaver bracteatum (assembly GCA_023529315.1). Lineage (NCBI taxonomy): Eukaryota > Viridiplantae > Streptophyta > Magnoliopsida > Ranunculales > Papaveraceae > Papaver > Papaver bracteatum. Next base: position 44,681 of record JAJJWX010005201.1, read on the forward strand.
AAGGATTTGGGATTGTGCTGCTATAATTAGGGTTTTCAGTTGATAGCTGATTGATTTCAGATGAATGGGTGCCCTGTGTAGTAAAATTATGAAGCCGAGAAGAAGTGGTGACTACCAATGATGCCGGTGATGCTATAGATTATGGAGAGAAGTTGCAATGAGAGTGAATGGAACTGAATTACTGTAGTGGATTTTTAAGAAGATGGTTATGATGCTGTTTGAGATATGGATTGAGCTAATGGGTCTGTGAAATTAATGGTGGTTCAAGATGAATTTGAAGCAAATGGGTGCAGGCAGGCAAAGGCAGAGGTGGTGTTGTTATGTTATGAGTTGGTGGTTCAGGTGATGGAAGCTGTTGATGGCAGTTAAGTGGAGACTCGAGGCTAGGTTGAGGTGCAAGGGATTTCAGGTGGACGGAGTGATGCATCTGCAATGGTAGAAGTGCAGCGCAGCCATGAGTCCACAATGACAGTTCAATCAAGTGCTTGAGAAGGCTTAGAAGGTGGAATTGCAGGCTTTAGATGTATGTCAGGGATCTCAGGTGGGCACTGGTTGAAATGGTGGTGAGTTGTTGCTGGCTGTGTTGATGGAGTTGAGGTCTGAAGTTAGGAGATGGCTTGTGTTGCAGAGATGTGCATTGAAAATGTGGTTGCCGCTGTGTCGATTGAAGCATCAGGAGGAAAGTAGTGACTGCAATGGACTTTGGCAGTGGAGAAAGAGGAAGGAGTTGGCAGTGCAGTGTCATTGCAGGTGTTGCTGGCGATGGAATTGGAGTTATGAGCTGCAGGTGGCTTGAACTGAGTGAGTGCATGAAGCTATGGTGAAGGTTGCGCATGCATGAAATAGCAGTTTATGGTGGAATGGATGGCACAGCCATGATGGCTGGTTATGATGCAGAGAAGGGGTATGAGATGGAGCTGATGATTTTTGAAACAATGGAGCTGTTGGTATGAGGGGTGGAGGCAGAGCTGGTGCTGCTGGATATGTGTGCAGTGTGGAGACATTACAGGTGCAGTAGAAGTCTTGGTGATGCACGAGAAGACCGATGTTGTGGCTATAGGAAAGGGATAGTGGTGATTGAAGTTGCAGATTGGAACTCAATATCGTAGTTCGAATGAGGCTGTTGTGCCATGGAATTGTGAATGGGTTAAGAAGTTATGTTTTGCAACAGAGATTATGGAGCTGCCGAGTGCACAAGGGAAGAGTAGAAATTGAATGATAGATGTATGTCTAGGAATTGTGCATAGAAGGAGTCAAGAGAATGGCCATTTTTTGGCCGGAAATTACACAGAAACAAGGTGACTCTGCTGGAATTTTATTCTGCCGAGTTCACTCAGCGATCCGACTCAGATGACCCGTTTCAACTCGGAGAAGGTCTTGGACCTGTTTAAAACTGGGATTTTTTAATGGGCTCAGAGACTTATTGGCAGTGGACTAACTTGGATTTTGGGACTTCTAGCAGAAGCAACATTGGACCTATGCGGTGGAAACTTAGGTTTTGGCAGAGAAAGTATAAAAGGGTCTCACATCTCATATATCTCCATCTTTTATCATATATCTTCTTCTACTTTTGTTCTAGGGTTTAGAAACATGATAGGGTTTCTCTTTCTTCTTGTTATGAACTCCATGAACATGAGCTAGAGTTTTATTATTGGTTATGGAATAGTTGGATTTCACAAAGCATGACTCTTTGATCCAATATATTAGTTTTGTCTCATATTTATCATTTACGATTCTCTGAAAATATAGTTGTATGATTGATTGTTAGTTTTGTCAAGTTGCAAATTGGTAGAACTTCTAATCACATCTATTGCTAGTTTAGGGTTTATTATACGTAAAAGTGATATTCCTTGAATACAAGTAGCACAAGTATGATTATAGTTTGTAGTGATATATTCTTATGATCATATGTGAATCGTGACCTTTGTTAAATCGGATTAGTGCGTTTTCCACGTTCGATTGCTTTGATTGGCCTGATTTCATAGAACTTAATGCATCTAGGGAATTAAACTTGATTAGTGCTTTTACATGTTAGGTTGTTCTCTTAGATAGAACTCATACTCGCATCTTTTAATGTGTTTGTTGATGACAAAAGGAGATTAGCGGGATATTCTTGCGATCAAGGTATCCTAGGGCTTTTGATAAAAGTTGAGATTAAATATCAATTCTACTTATTGTTTTGAAAGCATGTTAGTGAATGAAGATGAATCCTTAACCAATATCTTTTCTATTTGATTTGTTTGCTTATTTCTTTATTTACTTTTATTTTATTTAGTATATAAAAATCAGAAAAACCCCCGGTGATTTATATAGGAAACCGAAACAACTTGACAACCTAGTCCTCTCTGTGGGATCGATCCTTTATTTCCCTTGCTATATTTATATTTTGAGCAGTGAGAAAGTGTAATTTATTTTTGACGCATACGACACGATCAGTATACCCCAATCAAGCCAGGGATTAAAAGGATTCCCAGGGATTAAATATTTTTTCTTTTGAAACAACAAAGGATTGAGAGTGTGGGAGGTTGTTGGACAACTCAAAATCTTCAAGCAGAATGAAGGATCTCCAAAAGAATGCAACATAAAAAAGAAAGCTCAAGGCATAAAACTGCAACATACCGGACCATGGTAAACTGGACAAGGGACAACTGCAGAAACAACAAGAATCATATTTGTTTTGATACTCTCAAGTAGCTAGTTCAGTTTTTACTTGGTAACGTTTATTCAGAGCTTAGACCCAAGATCAAATCTGCTTCAAATTTCACACTAGAGTTAATGGTGTATGGTACTAGCAGACAAACTTAAATCAAAACAATCTTTTGAAAGTTTATCCAGGGCTTTGTGCATCTCTCGTAAGTTGAGGCTCATGAACAATATACCAAATGTAATATCATTTCAAGCTCTAAGTCTCAATAACATTAATCACCGATCATTGTTGTTGTACATTAGCAGTACATCAGGTTCATGGCTTTACTATAAACCAGTTTGTAATACTGGGAAGACCCACGAAAATCATATATTGATGTATTTTAAACCCATAAGCAAAGAAAAACATCTACAGTAAAACCTCTGAATAAGAATATCCTAGGAACCACAAAAAAATATTCTTATATGTAGGTTATTCTTTTTTAGAAGAAGAAGGTTATATTTAAAGGAAAAAGAGAAATACAAAACTAACCACTCACTCATGAGAGCTTCCCAATTGCTCCAAATGAGAGTAGGGGGAACAAATTTAAAGGTACCGGAATCAAAAGACCAACGAACAACTAGATGTTTAACTAGATCAATGATCTCATTAATATATTTCCTACGCCCACCAAAGACTCTCCCATTTCTTTCCTTCCACAAAATCCAGCATATTGCATAATGAATAATTTTCCAAATGGCTTTACCTTTTCCTTGTAGAACGTTCGTATCCCAAGCATCAAATAAGTGTAACAGCGTTTTCGGCATTGGCCATGATATCTTGAAGGCTTTAATGAAGTAGTCCCAAATCGAGAAAGAGAAGGTGCAATGCATAAACATATGATTTGTTGTTTCTTCTTCCGTTCCACACAACACACACAAGGCACTTTCTATTTGCATACCTCTATGAGACAACATATCTCTAGTAGGAAGAGAATCATGGAAGGCTGCCCACAATATAAAATTTACCTTGTTAGGAATATGATGCTTCCAAAGATGTCCTTCAAAATGGCCCAGAACTTGTACACCCGACAAGAGCTATGTAGGTTATTCTTATATGGAGGTCTGCCATGGATAGACCAAAAGAAATTTTTTCATACATGCACTTGAGAAAATATCCTTATATGCATTGGAAACACAAAAATGTATCTAGGTAAATATAAATTCTACTTGATATTTGGAAATTGACCAATGAGATTGCATGAGTGAAAGGTGTTACCGAAAATTGACCAATGAAATTATAGAACACAAAAGGTATATGTTCTAAATTGTGCATTGAAAAGTAAAGAATCCACTTTGAAGCCAAATTATTTTGTAAAATGGTTACAGGAATCTCTTCATCTTAAACTGTGATGTATTACAAAATATGTATTATTTGTATCATAATGTCAATTATTCTTATATGGAGGTAGGTTCCTTAAGACGGGACCAGAAAAATTTATGACTTATTCCAATATGGAGTTTATTCTTAAATATAACTGGCTCAAATCGGGACCATAATTTTTAATTCTTATATGGAGTTTATTCCTATATAGAGTATTCTTGCGGAGAGGTTTTACTGTATTTAGATTTGCTATGAACCAGAATTCTGGGAAAATTTTGTCAGACCCTCTCTGAAAGCTCCAAGGGTTACCCCGTTACCCACCAAAATGCTTGTCACTCCCATTTTTGAGACCTGCAAGTGACATTATCACTCCAGTTAGGCCCAAACTACTGAATGAGAAACGACAATTATATCCATGACATATAGATTCTTCTTAAGCCAAAAACATAAAGTACAAAAGAGTTGAATCAAATTGACAATTATATCCATGACATATAGATTCTTCTTAAGCCAAAAACATAAAGTACAAAAGAGTTGAATCAAATTGATCATCTCTACCGTGTCAATATTCCTATCTTCGTCATCAAAGAAAAGCATTGAGTTGAAGGGCACCCCAGTTCGTCTCTGGATTCTCTGGAAATGCTCCGTCTTATGAGTCCAACTGGAGAAAATTTCCTGCATCATTATCAACAGAATTCAAAGGAAGCACATAATCTCCAAGTTCAGGGATCTAAATAGAACAACAAAAACGAGATCTAAATTGAAAGGGGATGCGTGGAAATTAGAAAGGCAAGCACATAATCTCCAAGTTCAGCTAAAACACTAACATAATATCAAGTCATGCAACAAACATCAACTTACTTGTTGTCCACCTGTTCAAGACAAATAAATGACATCTACTTCCTACTGGAAGATCTCAAATGTGTAAGAACAGTTGCCTCACACTTCCCCACATCTTTAAGATTTTTTACCCTTCGAAGATGGTGGATGTCATGTACTGCTTGATAACATACACACATATCAACATCGAAGGGTTTTGCGAGGGATTGTATGTCTTTCTGTTTCTCTTTTCTTAAATCTAGTTTGCGTCTGTCTTGGTTTTACTCATTTTCAAATCCTTGAATTGTTGATCAACGAAATTTTATGATTAACCAAAAAAAAAAAAAAAAAAAAAAAAGGGTTTTGCTCACATGGGCAACAAACATGGATTGAATCTCTAATTTGCCAAGAAAAGTCTTTGCAATATCGGCTGTCGGTGATCTAGAAGCAATGGCCATATCGATTCCCTTTTCCTTCAGCGCAGATATTATGCCATTTACATGTGGATAAAGCTTCGGCATCTCACGCTTGGACCGACATTCACTGAAAGATGAACAAGCATGCGATCAGTATAGAAACAACCTCTATCAAAACCATTATGCCTTACTCCTACAACAAACCCATTTAATTGCTTAAACAGAAGAAAAGTCTCAATTGACAAACCCAATTTAACATATTTCAATTTAAGCATCTCGTAGGATATTGATTTGGCTAATTCAACCTAAAATTACCAACCTCAACTAAGAAACTTTAAGTATTCTACTGGTACCATAATTTGATATAGAGGAATGGAATAAAATTTCATTCTGGGTACGTGATTATTGAAATCAAATCATCATCTTCGTAGTAAAGTAAATTTGAAGTATAGGCTGGATTAATCTCAATCACAAGATAGGGATATGGATAAACAAACCCGAAACAAGTAAAACTAAACATAATTGATGGTGGAAGGGAGAGTGCTTACCAGTAGAATGGCCAGACAGTGTAATCGAGATCAAATACAACCAAACGAGGTAAAGTTTCGAAGAGACCTAATATCTGCAAGGCTTCATCTTTCTCCTTATTCTCTTCTCCCATCTCTCTATTTTTCTCCGGTCGTTTCTTCCTCTTCTTTGGGAATAATTCTTGTCAACTAATCCGACTTAACGTGGACGAATAAGGTTTTGTACATCTCGGTCTAATTTCTAGAGGCCGCCCGATGTTTTTTCTCTTCCGGAGACTGAAATCAACTCATCCGACTTAAAACGTCCGTATTTCAATCCGATTTATCTCATTCTCAATTTCCGTATCTCGGGTGTATTTTTTTTTTTTTTTTTTTTAAGCAAGAAATGTGGAGTTTACAATTTTAGCATCTTCCTGAACTTGACATAGAATGTTTTCGGGAATGGACAATAGCCAAACACTGCTCATACAAGAAATTCTAGCTAGATTGGCCAATATATCTGTTACTTTATTTTTTCCTTAGGCACAAAACTACAATGTCAGGAGCTATTATTAGCAAAAATATTTCGAATCCTCCAGTCTATATCGATTCTTTCCTTGTTCACTTCATCTGCTACAAGTTGTGAATCCATTTCAAACTCTACCTTCTCCATATTCATTTCTTTCTCCCATTTCAATGCCTCCCATAGACCTTTGCATTCAACTTGCTCTGGACTCCAAGTTGCTTCTAGGTAGATGCATTTGGACCCCCTGTGAGTACCTGCAAAATCACGAACTATAAGACCAATGCCACCATTTTTTATATCATAATGAAAAGATCCATCAACATTAATTTTATATGTATCTATAGGAGGAGGAGACCAATGTAGATTAGTTATAGACTGTTTTGTGACTTGAGGAATCAAACTAGGAGATTTTCTCTAAAGAAGCTCAATTTCTAACTTGCATCTATGAATAATTGCATCAGCTACAACCTTCAAACCCTTGAAAACAGTGTCACATCTAGTTGTCCAAATGCACCGGGCAACTGTTGTTATCTTGCAAATTTCTTCTTGTTGAACCTGATGAGTTGTCAGCTTATCAAACCAACTGCAGAACCATTCAACAATATAGACATCTAGCTGGATATGAATTCCAAGAACAACAAACCAGACTGCTCTAGAAGTATTGCAGTGCAGTATATTATGAGAAGAAGTCTCCAGTGTTTGAGCACAAATGGGACAACCATAGTCACCATTTTGAATAACATAAACCAGCTTATCTCTGGTTTAAAGAATATCTTTAATACATTTCCAGAGAAATTGAGCAATTCTTGGCAGCAAAGGAAGTTTCCATAACTTTTTATAAATTGCTTGCATTCTGTGACCAACTGATTGACCAATATTTTATTCTTCAAACATCTTCTTATATGCAGATTTCACAGTAAACAAGCCATTTTTTTCAAGAGTCCAAACTAACATGTCTTCATGTTGAGGATGAATAGTAATATTGAGAATAAGTCTTGCTACTGAGTTTTCAAAGAGAGAGTAGATAAGATCATAATTCCATCCTCCTGAATCTGAGAAGAGTTGATACAAATAAGTATAATTTTGATGATCAGTTGCACCAGATTTAGGTGATGGTGGTGTTGACAAATCCGGAATCCATCTGTAGTTCCATATTTGAATTTTGTGATTATCTCCTATGCTCCAAATGCTATATTTCTTGATAAAATGAATCTCTGAGCTTATACTTCTCCAAGACCAAGTTGAGTTTGGGTTATCTTTTATGTTAAACACTTTCCTATCTGGAAAATATTTTGCTTTGAGAGATAATGCTTGTGCATAGTCTCCAAGCAGATTTTGCAAGAAGGGCTCTATTGAAAAGTTTAAGGTCTCTGAAACTCAAACCTCCTTCTTCCTTGGGTTTACTAACATGTTTCTAAGAAATTGCTAGCTTGCGTTTGTTAGTTTTCTTCTTTCTCCAAAATTTTCGTTGAGTTGAGTTTAGACTGTTTATAGTAGCATATGGCAGCTTAAAACTTATCATATGATGTACTGGAAGAGCATTTGTAACATTTCTAACCATGACTATCTCCAGATGGGAAAGTGTTTAACATAAAATAAACATATGAAGACTGCATTGAAGATATGATATCAATCATGTGTTTCTTGAGTCTAAGAACAATAATTTTAGATATTAGCTCGTAGATGGTGTTGCAAAGATCTATAGGCCTGAAGTCTTCTGGTTTATGAGCTCCACTGACTTTAAGAATAAGTGAAATCCTAGTATTATTGATCTTCTTGAGCATTTAAACTGAGGTAAAAAAATCCTTAATTGTAGTGCAAACATCTTCACTCACAATCTGCCATTGACATAAGAGCTTCATAAATTTCAGCATCATCTGGAATCTTTAAAAGAGCCTATTTTGTTCAGTGATACAAGATGGTATATGCTGTAGAAAATTATATGGATCAGCTGGATGAGAAGTAGAGCTAATCTTCTTGAAATGTGAGACAAAGACTTGTTCCATAGAGTTCTTGTCTTGGCGCCAAGTGCCATCAGGAGCCTGTAAGGAATCAATTCTGTTTCTATCTCTTCTTTGGTTCATTCTTATATGAAAATATTTGGTGTTCCTATCCATATCATTATAAAAATGGTCTCTGGATTTTTGTATGTTTAAACTTGCTTGTATCTCATTAAGGCTATCAATTTCAATCTCAAGTTTCTTAACTTCTTCAGTATGACTTCCTTGAAAATTTGTAGCTTGAAGTTGAGCAATATCTTCTTGAAAAATAGTGATTCTTGCTTGAATATGGCAAAATGTAGTTTTGCTCCATTTAGAGAGGATGTATCTTGTATTAGAAATCTTATCAGTTAAAAGAAAGGCTGCAGAACATGTAAGATTAGTTTTTCAAGCAGACAAGATTTTATTTTTACAAGTATCATTTTTCAACCAGTGTTCACAAAATTTCCAACATTTACCCGAGGTACTAGATAACAGGATATGGGCATGATCTGAGCCTTTTATAGGAAGGTGAAGAAGTTTAGCATCTGGATAATTAAGCATCCATTCACTGTTAACTAGGGAACTATCAAGCCTGGATTTTATTTTACCTGTACCATGAGTATTACTGGTCAATATAAAGATGTTTCTATTGTAGCCCATATCATGTAAATCAGAGTCTCTTATACTTTCTAGAATGTCAGGAGCAGTGGGTTCAGTATTTGTATTTTTTTCATTAATATTCATAGTGATGCTAAGGTCACCTAGAAGAACCCAAGGAATTTTAACAGTTGAGCTTAAGTCATGAATATAATTCCACTGACTAGGTTGATCATTCTTATAAGGAGTACCATAGACACAGGAGAGAAACCATTCCCCTTTACTCGGGTCATTTTTAACTAGAGCATGAAACATATTAGTAAAGGAGTTTAAGATGTCTAGAGAAAATCTATCTTTCCAGAGCAAGATGATACCACCAGCCTGGCCAACAGATGTGACATAACATTTGTTAGGCATCTGGAGAAAACTAGTAATGTTTAAGATCCTATCATCATTGATTTTTGTCTCAGACAAAAAAATAATGTCAGGAGAGTGGGTTTTGTTTATGGAAGCTAAATACTACTTAGTGGCTTTGCCCAGGATACCATGGCAATTCCAGCTTAGGATTTTCATATTTAAGAGTGAACTAAAAGCAGTTAACTTGATACACAAGTTAATGCTAGATAGGTGAACGGAAAATAATAATAATGCAGTATGTATACCAAACAAAGACTTATTAGAAACTGGGTAATAAATGCTGAAATGAAACTTTAAAGAAAGAAAAATAAAAGAGTTTGTAAGTGAAATGGAGTATACCAGATTAGTAGGGGCCTCATTCATCTCATGGGAATTCAACCTTGCTCCGTCATTTCCTTCCTCAACAAGATCATGTTCCATATCATCATTTCCATTAGTGGATGTTAGAGTACCAATATTACTTTCCATGAGTTCGCTCCCACTTTCATCTACATTCTGATCAGTTCTGGTACTTTTGTTATTCCTAGTTGCATTCTCTTTTTGTTGTTCCTCAATCTGTGCCTTTTTTTTCTCTTTTTTTCCTACTAGCTTCACAAATTCTTGCTAGCAAAATGTCAATGTCTTCACAAATCTCTACTTCATAAGCATTGGAAAGCTCATGTAAATAGTTAATGTACCGATCATTAGTGAACCTTCGAATCATTAAGTCATTTGTTGTGTTAAGACATTATTTTTCATTATGGTCCACAATATAGCATTTAGGACAAAGATTGTGAAGTTATTTTCCCAGTATAATCTAATCCAAGTAACACAACCAGCCATAGTATTCCACCAACCTCCCCTATGTAGAGGTTTTGTTAAATCAATTTTGATTCTTGCATTGATAGTATTACCAAACGTTGGTTTACAGTCTTCAGGTTTTATTGAGATTTTCTCTCCCAACTCTTGAATAGCTTCACTTACCACTTCTACAGAATGGCGTTGTGGTGAGAGATTTTTGAATTGAACATCCAAGTCTTGATATTTGAACACCCAATATTTTGCAGGAATGGCAGCATCATATTTTAGCAAGTTCAGATGACTTATTTGAACATTCCATGGACCACTTGTTAGGATAGTATTCATGGCTCCCTATGTACGGAATTTAAACAGAAATATGTTTCTGTCAAAAGCACGAACATCCTTGACCCTAGATATATTCTAGAGAAGTATAACTTCTTTTCGCACAATATCTATCTTGAGAGGTTCTTCAGCAAAAACTTTTCCTATTAAGGTAGTACCCCATTCATCTAAATCCTTTGTGATGGCTGCTTTAGCACCAACTTCTCTTCTCATTGTCTAGCACAAACATCTCTGATATGAGTATTATGCATCTTTCCAGTAATGGCTGAGATCTGAGAATTTGAGAAAGAGGCAATTGAGTCAAATGAATCCGAATAAGAATTTGATAGCAGTTGTGTTGCTCTATAAGGATTCGAAGAGAGGGTTATATAACTAGAATTTGTTATGAGAGAATTATCTTTTTCTTCTAAATAAGTAAAGAAGATTATCTGGTCATGACTAGGATATTGATAACAGATTATTTCCCCAAAATCCAAGGATTCTGTTAATTTGGTACAATAACAAGTCAACGAAGTAATTATCGGCGGGTGATATGGTGACCAAGAATTACATGGATGCAAAGAGGGAAAGTTTGAACTTTTGAATTTTGAGTGAATCGGATCTAAAAAAAGATATCGTATCTTAGAGTAACTCAGAAGATCTACTAGATGATAATTGGAATGATTCATGGTGATATCATTGAAATCATACACATAATAGAGAAAGTAATACTGGTACATACTGTAATAATCCATCTTGAACAAGATGTGCTGCAATACTGCTTCATATATTGAGTTTATGATACTTGGAACGGTGATCTCCAAACTAACAGTAGAAGGAGAGTGTTTGAGACTAGAGTCCAAAACTGGATGATTCCCATGATTTGATGAATGATATAGGCCCTGAAATGATATATCCATAGTTATCTATTCCTATATATATATATATATATAAAGGGAACCCCTTAGTACTGTTTATGAACAGTAAATGGAGCTGTACATTTTTAAAACCCAAAATTGCCCTTGATTTTGTAACTCTGTAAAAATATCATTTAAATTAAATGAGGTTAAAAAGGTAAAATCCAAAAAGAAATCATATCCCACGAGAGAATATAGAGAGCGGGTCAGTGTTTTAATGCTGATGACTTTGTTTTCCAAAATTTCCCTTTGTCATGGCCACTCAAATTATTTGATATACATAGAAGTAAGGGTACAATAATGATTTTGATCATAGAAGTAAGGGAACAATAATGATTTTGATTTTAGCCATGAATCCTGGTCCCTTTGATATTGAAGAACTCCATTTCCAAATTGCACGTGCGTATGCACGTGCTGAAAAAACTTGTGTTAATAAAGCAAGGAGACTGGAATAAAGAAAGAAAGGATAGATGGAGAAATCGTATAAATAAAACAAGTTGTTAACTAAAAGGGAAAGGACAATCAAAAATAGCAGAAAAACAAGATAATCATGATCTAATAGAGTAAGAGTTAATCATAGATGAACAAGGAAGACAAAAATCAAAAAAAAAATAAAAAAAATTTCCAAACTGAGCTGACTCAGTGATCGCCCGATTCGCAGAGCTCTCTCTTCTTACAAAGAAATACATTTACATCAGTATAAAAGATCTTGCATTGATTAGTCTCTCGGGTGTATTCTTTTTTTCTGGACACTAAAAAACCAAAAACAAAGAACAACAAAGAAAGACCAAGCAACCAAAAAAAAAAAAAGTCTTCAAGGCCTGTTCCTATGAACAAGGTTAAAGGAACCCGATTGACATACCAGCTGCCATGGAAAATGAGTTGCGCCATTATGGGAAAACCATTGAGCGACAGAGTTTATAGCGAACGAAATAGATAATATCGCCAGTGGTAAAATCTCCATCACCGGCGCTACCATGAATATTGCTCGATATAAAGGCTAGCGCCAATGGTCGACTTTGTAACGGCTCATAAATACCACACCATTTCTTATTCCCCTTCACACCTTCCCTTCCATTTTCATTTATTATCTTTTGTTCTCTTTTCTCCTGCTCTGTTCTCTTATCTTAGTTAGTTTAAAAAAAATTCTTTAGCTTTACTTCCTAAGGCATATGAGTGAGAAAAGAAAAAGAAACATAGGACTCAAAGGATCTACTAGTACCCTAGCAAGTGGATTAAGTTATGTTGTGGATAAAGAATATGAGTTCCAAAATGTTAGACAAATAGACGGTGATGGTGCTCTCCCTATGCACATATCTAGCCATCCAAAGCGAGTTAATTCAGTATTTTTAAGAGGTGGATGGTCTGAGTTTCGTACGGTGTTTGGGTTACTTCCCCCTGCTGTTCAAGAGAGAGTCCAAAGATATCCTTGGCGACATTTATATCATATGAAAATACAGGGGTACCAAAATACACCACCAACTTTTCCTTAGGAAACCTCTATGGACTAAACTCAAATACAATACCGAGAGTTACAACTTAATGAATCTTAATCAGATTTGATGTGAAGAGCTTATATCTCTTTCTCTCACAATCAGTATGTAAACAGAGACAAGTCCGTGAACTTGATTATTCCATGAGAGTACTTGGACGATTCCAAAAATCAATATCCAAGATCAATCAAGTCTTATCAAACAATTACGATGGACTTATCTACTTGAATTGATTTACGTACAACCTGTGATATTTTAATTATAAAGATAAATAATATAATGTGGAAAAAAATAACACAGACACCGGAAATTTTGTTAATGAGGAAACAATAAATGCAGAAGAACTCCGAAACCTAGTCTAGATTTGAACACCAGACTGTATTAAGACGCTACAGACACTAGCTTACAATCAAGACTTCAGACTAGAATGTAGTTGAGACCGAATATACCATCATAGAGATTCAGTTACAGTCGCTCTCTTTATGCCTCTTGAATCTCGCAAGACTCCGCGCAATTGATTCCCTTAGCTGACGTCCTTACAACTTAATAGTTACTTCAACTCAATTTAAAACTTTAAACCAATCTGACTCCCACAGATAATCCTATATGTGATTTCTATTTTGATCAAAGATCAAGGTGAGATAGAAAATTGATTACAATGGACAAATTTTAGCAATCCTCAAAATCCGATACTTACGACTCCCTAAGAGCATCCTAGATTATTATTCACCTCACAAGTAAATACTTGTGGAATAACAAAGTATGAGAAGAATAAACTTTGTGATCTATCTTGCATGTTGGAGCTAAATGCTCAACAGTCAAAGCAAGATCGGGATACATGAACTTTCAAGATAAAAATAGTTGGACCTGGCTTCACGAATACCTAGGTGAAGTCTTTTTAGTCTATAAACCTAAAAACATTTAAAGGAGGGGACGACTCTAGTTTACAACTAGGACACACATGAATAGAGTTAGAAATTCAAAGATCCCAGTTGTTTGATGTTCTCCTTATATAGACTTTTATGATCAAGGTTGTTTTAGATTTAAGATAAGGTAGCTTTGGAATCAAGCAATCAATAACCACAGTTAGATGAAAAACTTGACTTGAGATTAACATAATATAATATACACTCTGGTAAGGATGAACCACAACCGAACAGTGTACAATGACTTGTTCATGAAAGGTTAGCCGAAACTATCCAGACGAAGGATAAGCTTAACCATTTCCATATAACACTTTAACACTTGAATCTTGAATCATAATGTGATCAAACATGTGTAGATAGTGTTTTTAGAGACTTGTTCAAATGTTGATTATCTCATAAAATAATTCTTATGCGTCTGAAAATATTCGACAAGGTAAGTATGTGTACTGTATTCTTGTTTGTGAGTATTTTTGTCATGGTACGTGTACCAGGTTTGTGTACCCTTTAATACACAAACTAGTTCAAGAGTCAACTAATATTTTTTGGTTTGTATACTGGGTATGCGTACCATTCTGGTTCAGGAGTCACAAATATTTTTCGGTTTGCATACTAGGTATGCGTACCATCCTGGTTCACGAGGCAACATACTTATTAAGGTGTGCATACTTGGTATGCGTACCAAAAGTCATTTCCGAACTATAGATACGTGGGTACGTGTACTGGGAACATGTAATGAGGCTCCGGACTTATAACAGTTATCCCAGTATGTTAACCTACAGGGTTTTGGAAAAAACCTAAGGTTAAAGGGGAATCGACTCTAGTCGCAACTAGTACCACACAGGAGGTACGATAGAAACAACAAGATTGGATCACACAACTACAAGAAAAATAGTATCGGTATGGCTTCACAATCCCAATGAAGTCTTTAAGTTGTTAGCCTGGTTTTAGAAGAAGAAAACCAAAGGTTAAAGGAGAATCGACTCTAGATTAGCAAACTAGTATCACACAGAATGTGTGGGGATTAGGTTTCCCAGTTGCTAGAGTTCTCCCTTATATAGTCTTCAAATCAGGGTTCGCAATCAATGTTACCTTGGTAACAAAGCATCCAATATGCACCGTTAGATGAAAACCTGATTAGACTCAAGCTAATATATTTCAACCGTTAGATTGAACTTAGCTTGTTACACACAAATGAAAAGTGACTTCATTTAGATATGGGTAACCATACCTAAACGTGTACACATTTGTTGGCTTAATAATAGTTAACCGAAGTTATCCATATGAACACTTTCATATCAACCATATTCATCTTAACCATAACTAGTTCAAATGACTCAAATGAAACTAGTTATAGAGTTGTTCAATTGTTTATATTCGCACACAATTAAAGCAAAATCGATTTTGATTCACTCGAATCAATTCATGAACATTATAGCCACGGTTTTAAAAAGATTGCATTCCTTATTATATAAATGTATTAGTTCATGAACAAACCGATTTTTGAACATAACTTACTCAAGTATGCGAACAGGTACGCATACCTAAGTGGTCGGACTAAGTTTGGGTTCTCCAGTATGCGAACTGGTACTCATACCACCAAACTCAATTGTAGATGGGGAAAAATGGTTCGCTTATTTTTTAGGAAAAGTGAAGATACGGACGTGTTGTCGAGACTCCTTGACCAAGCAAACTACTTAACCTTACACAAATGCATCGCAAAGGGAGTGCTTAGATTCAAGAGATCAATCTGTAGGACTCCGGCCTAAACCAAGTCAATGGCAGTTCCAGAGTCAATTCGGTCGCAAAAAGGGAGATGGGTTGATCTGTAGGAGGGAAGCTGAGAATTGTGTGGGATCAATAATGATCAAGGATTGTTGATGCGGTGAAGGTTTTTGCAATAATTGGTGAACTGTTGAGTTCGAATAAACTCTGATGGATTGATAAATTCTTGAAAGTAGTTACTCGAGAAATTCTGTGTGGACGATTGATGATAGCTAGTGATCATTCATTGTTTTTAATCATGGATTCAGAGACTTATTTGTATTGCCAGAGTTGTGAACACCTTGATCCGTGTAAGTGTGACGGTTTCATGAGTGGAAGAGTGGGCAAGTGGAAGATCGTGGTAAAGTCAGTTCCATGTCGTGTGGAGACTTGACAGATCGTGCACCCACTACTTTGAAAACTCCTTCAACCGTTTACATAACTTACGTACATTTCTCATCGTGGATGAATCCACGTGATGTAGGCCGCCAAACCAAAACCTTAATTGTTATCCCCCAATTTGACATGATTGATGCCTCATGAATCGTGGAGTCTGAATGACAGACATGTATTTTTTTTGTCCATTGTTGACTGATTAGATAATGAGCCTAGGTTTTTTTGAATCGAGCATGTTCGACAAATTCTCAACGATTCATGAATATTAATGTTGCTTGTCTGAGCAAATATTGTAAATTCGATGAGTTTTTGAATATTGATGAGTTACTGAATATATGTGGATTATTCGAGAAACTGAGCAAGTATTGCTCGATTCGACGAAATACTGATAAATTACTGAATATTGATAGCTGGATCAATATTCGAGCAACTGAGCAAGTATTGCTCAATTCGACGAATGACTGAACATTAAGAATTTGACAAGCAACCGAGCAAGTATTTCTCAATTCGACAAATTACTGATAAATTACTAAATATTAATAGCTGGATCAATATTTGAGAAACTGAGCAAATGTTGCTCAATTCGACGAAATATTTATTGGTGACGTGACCCAATAAAATATTAAAATATTGGTAGATTACCAAATATTATATGATTAATTCAGATGGTGGTTGTTGAATCAATATAAATTCATTAGTGTTTGAATCTTGCTCAGAATGATGATTCGTAGAACATTTATTCGAAACCCTAACTTCAAATCATAGTTGATGAATCGCTGAAAATAGGTCATGAGTGATAGAGGGACCGACCACATGGGATGATGGGAGTCCATGTGGTGCTCAGTGCTCAAGTGAGCATACACCAAGGTTCTCAGTTGGAGGGTTGGTGAAAGAATGATGATTAAGTGCCGGTTTCATCACTTACTGAAATATTGTTGGGTTCAACATTAGGTGATAAAACCTAGATATAAAAGATGTGATCGACCAAGAGAGCATGGGACCGGCCCTTGGTGATCACGGGACAAGTTGTTGGCTGTTTGAACGATCCCCAGGTTGGTTGGAGAGAGTTTGGGCCCAATATGAGCAATTGAGAAAATTAGGTCATAATTATGAAAACGTGCGGGACCGGCTTTGTGCAAGCACTAGGGATGACTCTGGTCGGTCATGAAAGAATGCACATGTGGCCGTGGTGTCTTTGTCTCCATACTGAGAGTTTTAGTATTTTCTGATCTGCGTTCGAGCGATATTGTGAAGTTTCAGAAGAGTTTCATCTTGACTGAAATTCTTGATTTTTGTTGGAATGAGCATGTATGCTCAATTGATCAATATTTTATAAATATTAAATAAGGATATTTTAACATTTAAAATTGCCGTGAAAGGCTAGCCGGTCGTGTGACCCGTTGTCTTTTGGTTTTTCATGATTCGAGCAAAATTTTAGAAGTTATGACGAAATCATGATTTTTTCTCAAACCAAGGAGTTTCATGAATTCATGAAAATAATAATTATAAAAGACTTGGGATTGCAAGGTGTGGGACCGGCCACAGCTAGGGCATGGCCGAATGGCTATGTTGCCCGGTCCCATAATACTTTCCCTAATTTTATATTATTATTTTTCATGAAACCATGATGTTATGGAGAATCCATGAGTTTTTGTTGAAACAGAGGAGTTTCATGAGTTTAGGGAATAATAATTATAAAAAGCTAGGGATTGTGAGGTGTGGGACCGGCCACGGCTAGGGCATGGCCGGCCGGCTAGGTTTCCCGGTCCCTCACACCTTTCCCTATTTTATAATATTATTTTTCATGAATCCATGAAGTTATGGAATTCATGAGTTTTGCACAAACAAGGAAAGTTGCTAAATTGAAGGAGTTTTTCATGAGTTCATGAAAATAAAAAAATAGGGCAAAATAAAGGAAGAGGCATGGGACTGGCCATGGGCCCGGCCCCTGGGCGCTTCTCATTATTTTATTATTATTTGTTGCTTTCTCCTATTTTGCGTAGGATTCCTCATTTGTCCATATTTTTGGATGCTCGTTTGTGCATCCGGGTGCTCACTCGTGCATCATTGTCGAGTACACTTACACCATTTTTGTGGGGCTTACTCAGTGATGATTGGTCGGTCGTCAGCCGACACAAATATAATTTCACTTTCTTACTTCCTAAAATAAAAAAAAATAGTATGCGATAAGAAAGAGTTCGTATCCACAGAGAGGCCTTTGTTGTTATAAAATTTTTCAGTTTCTTAGTAACTAAAGGGGGGATGTTGTTTTATCAAAGCAATTAAAATAAATTGAAAGCAATAAAGTATTAAAGTAATCACCTGCAACTCATGTAGCTTACAACCACCACATGAGCTCCTTGACCTGAACTAGCAGTACCCATCAACCTTCCTTCTTTCTCTCACAGCCAATTTGCACCTTCACACTTGGAATCAACCACTGCAAGTTCACTTCATCTTAGGCTGCAATGCAACTTGGTAGTACCTGCAATGCACATCAGAATCTGTAGCTGCAGCTCCAACTGAAGCCAGCTCCCATTCATCAGTTCTGAATATCACAACCAGTGCCTTCGTTCCATTACAGCTGCATCTCCTTGCAACTTAACTTAATGTTCCTGCATCTCAGTTTCAGTTTCCCTGTAGCTTCTTGCTGGTTCCATTGCATCTCCATTACATCTCCCTTTGTCCACCACTTATGCACCTCATCTACCTGCAACACAGCTCCATTTCAAAACAACTTTGCCTGTTATATCCCAGCTATCTCAGCATCAATCTCCACCTATAGCTGCATCACAAAAGCTTCAATGGCAGCATTTGGCTCTTGGCTACCAACACTATCAGAACAGCGTAACTCGAGCCATTTCAGTTCAGCTCAGTTCTTAGTGTCACCAGTTCCACCTGAAACAAATCTTCATTCTCTTCACCATCACTATCAATACAGCTCACTGGTGCACCTCAGTTCATTGCTACATATTGTAGTAACCACAAACCTGGATTCCGCACCGACCACATTCCATGTAGCAACACTACTCATAGCTTCTTCCATTGAAACATCAACTCAGCCAGCAACAACTAAACCCTGAAACCAATGGCACCAACCACTTCAAAAGCTTCTCAGCTACAGCCAAGCCACTGCAGTACTACCATCATCACCAGATTCTCAGCAACCAACCCATTTCCAGTTCAACCACAATTACCACACACAACACAAACACCATCAATTTCATCAATGCCATCACCAACAAACCCTGACATCAACCAAATCAACTACCCTGTAAGCATCCATGGCAACACAACCAAATTCCTTCTCAGATTCACACCACATTAAACCACCAGTTCACATCTGAGCATCCACCAACTGGGTAAGGACCCATCACTCTCCTGAGATCGATATCTTCTCCCAACATCACTAAACTCGAATCGATTTTTGACCCTTTTCTGTCCTCGGCTTTCCTCCTTCTTAGTCAATTAAAATCTATTCAGATGCCTTGAATCACCAGCAAAACAACATCTCGATCTCTCAATTTCAGGAGTAGTTGCGCCTCTATTTTCTTCTCAATTT
>JAJJWX010005203.1:0-13374 GCA_023529315.1 Papaver bracteatum
TTTGGTTTAGCATAAAAGCATATGTGTTTCGACGGTTTTCAACTTTTGCTTGCAATTGTTAAAACCGATTTTCAACCTTTCTCTGGTAAAGGTTAGTTGTTGTTATTCTTTTGTTTTTGGCATGAGAATGACAACATAATGGTATTTCAATATCAATTCTCCCGGAAGAAGAAAATGATGCGATCATATTTGGAGAAGTTGGATGCGAAATTGAGGTAACAATCATGTTAGTTAATTGTTTTCTTGTTTTAAGAAAAGCCTATTTTTATTTGATATATATATTGCTTTTGCTTAAACGAAATAGTTGGTACAATTTATTTGTTTATTCCATTATGTATGTGTGGATGTTTGTGTGACTCAATTGTTTCCAGTTAAGTAAAACTTTTGTTATCTTGCTTTGTTGTGTGATATCAATAGTTTAGGCTTACGAAATTTGGTGCAATTGCGGTGCTTTAATGTTTATGTTAATTCAATTGCTTCCAGTTAAGTAAAACAATTGTTATTTTTCTTTATTGTGTAGTATCAATTGTTTAAGCTTACAAAATTTCGGTGCAATGGTGAAACCTTGATATATATGTTGTTTCTATTGTATCTGGTTGAGGTGAATAATTATGCAAGTTGATTTATTGGTTTGTATGAATTATTTATGGCTTAACGAATGAATATGTTGATGGGATGAGTTGTTTAGTCCAATTCGATTCCAAATAAGATAAACTAGGTTAATTATGATCTTATTTAGACTTATCAAAGTGGAGGTTTCGGTTATTCAAGTCTAGCCGAAAGCCTAAACAAGTAAATGCTAGTTAACTAACCTAGTATTTGGCTTGTTTGAAATCTAAAGGTCTAACTTATATGGATAATTAGAACCTGATGAGAAAAATAGGTCTTATCGAATGAAGCGGTTGTATTTATACAATCGGTTTAGCAAAGGAACTAAGTTTCTTAGTTGATTTTTGGTTTGCTAAACTAGTTGGGAAATTTGTTTCGGGAAATTATTTTCATGATAACATACCAAAACGTAATTACTTTGTAGTTTTGATATTGGTTATCAAAAATGGTATGTGTAACCCTCTTGCTTGACTCAACAGATTTCAAGTCTATTTTTGAGATTTGTAAGATCCTTTTCGTGTTGTCCATTATTTTTTCATTTCTTTGTCATTTTTGTGACAAAAAGGGGGATAAATATATGGAGTAAACAAGTGATGCTGATATCAATTTTATGGTTGATTGGTGTCACTAGGAAAGAGGACAATGGTGCTTGAATGTTTATCTAACGAATGAGGAAAAGCACAGACTAAGGGGGAGTAACATATCATATGATTGGGATAACAAAGGCATGGATTAAAAATCTACCTATCTCACCTTTAGGGGGAGTATGAGCTTTGTTATTATAATGTCAATATCGGCATTTTAAGGAATGAATTAATGCAGGTTATGCGCCGTTGAATTCGGGAATCAAGCGTATGTGTAATGAATTATTGTAATTTGTTTATCCATATGATTGTAATAGTTTTGTCACTAAAATTGACAAAGAGGGAGATTGTTAAAGCATTGCTCGGTTGAACCCACCAAGCATTGGTATGTCAAGTTTGGTTGTCATATTTTAGTGAGCCAAAACTCATTTAAGAGTCGCTTGATTTAAATGTACTAGAGTCAACTTCGTATAGGTTAGCTTGAAAGTATTAGGGTGAGAAATTACAAGTATTGCGAAGACTTGAAGAAGTGAAGAAGAACGGAGCTACAACCACAATATCATCCTTCCGCTTGAGGTTAGTGATATTTGACTTGAACTGTTTCATTCCCCAACGTATCTTTCAAGTCATGCATATTTAAAACACAAACTGGAAAGCATGAACACTCTAGATAGACATAGTATTAAGGAATACAATATGAAGTTTCTTGCTTAACCATTAAACTTTGTATATAAGACATCGACATAATCGTATGAATGCTATTGTGATTATGTATGGGTATGAGGTGAGGATTTCATCATAGGGAACAATGTTTACATGTGTTCTAAGGAAGTAAGTTCACGATATGTGTTGTGAACCGAAAAGGAATTCGCCAGGCATTATTGGGGCTGTTCTTCATTACATATCATATGAACGGCTAATATGTGTGATTATATAACCGCTCATGACTTGTTTGTGTTCTTGGTAAAACTATTCATTTGAGGCCTGACTTATGTATTGGTATGACTTTTATGAGTAAAACCTATCTTAAGTAATCACATGGGGTATGATCGGGTTGTGAGTGTCTGAACTTATTACTGGGAGAAGGGGAACCGATCCTAGTAAGAGGTGCAGTGCATCACAAGGGGAACCGATACTTTTATGAGGTGCAACAAGGTTTATGGAAGAAAGGGGAACCAATCCTATGAACATGTGCAACACGTTTTTGGGAAGGGGGAACCGATCCTATGGACATGTGCAGTGCATACAAGTTAGATACCAAATATATGTGGGGAACCAATCCTAGTACCTAGTCAGCCGTATATTTGGTAAGCTAGTGTGACTATGCACAATACTCACATGGAGGTAGAACCGAAATTGGTTTTGGTAGAACCGTAAACCCATGAGTTCTGATTGAGTGTTACTTGATCAATCACGTAGTTCTTGAAATCCAAATGAACCAATTCTAAACTTGTTTGGAAGCGTGTAAATCGGTTTCAAGTGAGAAAGTATGAAAAAGGACTTGCAAGAGTAAGATGTCGACATACTTTGAACACAGTGCATTAATGCTTATTCTATATTGTTCAAAGATATTCCTTAATGGCTAAGAAGGAAGTAAATCCCCATATCGAATTTAAATAAGTTAAGAATTTTTAATTAAGGGTTTTTATTTATATATGGAAAATAAGAATTAGTTATGTGCATTTGCTAATTAAAGATTTTCCAAAGACATTTCGATCATTATTTTTGGACAGTACATTCATAGGAATTATGAAAACCGAATTTGGTGGAGTAATAAAAAATATCTTGAGAATATTTTCCGTTTTGGAAATTCCTTGGTGTCCAAACTTCCTTGTCTATAAATACTTTGAGTTTGCATTTCTATCAAAATAATCCTACGTGACATAGACTTACTCTTTTTTCTTTGTTACTGGTGAAGCCGCCTATCGGAGAGCATAGTAATCTAATTAGGTGAAATCTCTTACGGCCGCTCAATTTAAAGTCTTCTTTGGGATTGAGAAGCTCTAGCGCGACCCGTTGGTGGGAAACTAGATATTGCAGTTTATCTTTAGTTTTCTTATTGATTTGATTGACTAACGGAGGTTGAACTTTGATTGCACCTAGTTTGTTTATGCTTGAGAATCTTCTCTTCTGATATAAGATTCACTCAAACTATTTCAAGGTTTCGACAGGGATCTTTTGACTGATGTTATATCTAAAGACGATCTTGTGATAATCCATTGTTAACAGAATCTGTTCTGTGTGATTGATCACAAGAGATTCAAGTAGTTGTGTTCAGGTGTTTATTGAAGATCTAAGAAGATTTGAAGACAAATAAGTTATTGAAGATTTCTGACTTGGTTTTTATAATCTTTGGTATGCACAATACATGTTTGGGAAAAGAGGATCCAATTAATAATCGGGTTATCCTTGTGGTAGATTGGATTGATTGATTGAGGAAGATCGGCATCAACACGTTTCCTTGTGATTAAAGGTATTGATTGGCTTAATCTTAACAATTGCCTTTGGGTGATTAGACATAAGATAGATCTTGGAACCTGGAAAAGGAGTTTATGTTAAGATAAACAAGGGAACCTTTGCGCAATTCATATCACTTGGATGAAGAGAGTTGATACCAAACAGATTTGTTGTTCCTTTACTGTTTGGAATACGAACCAAAGGAATTGGTCCAAGTACGCGACTTGTTTACAGGTTGGAGGCATGGGAATACAGACGGAACTAGGTGAACTATAGGTTTAGTTTCTTGGTCTTAACTATACGAAGTTGGTTTATTTTGTATAGCGGCTTAATCCTGAGAGTATTCAACTCTGGACTAGGTCCCGTGGTTTTTTCTGCATTTGCGGTTTCCTCGTTAACAATTGTTTTACTTTATATTTTCGCATTATAATTGTTTTATTATAATTAAAGTAAATTGCACAAACGTTAATTCCTATTTACTTGATATGTGAATCCTATAGAGTTTGGTTAAGTCCAAACCTTTGTATCAAGTAAACACACTCTGTTGGTCTCGATCTCGTATCCATAGACGATCACACAAAGTGTGAAACGATTTGTTGTATTGTCTCGACTCAGTCTATAGACAATCACTTTCGGGGAAAGGACTTATATGAAGTAAAAGTAATAGCTTGAGGTATATTTGGGGTACCCTCAACTTTTCACTTTGTAGCTAACTAAAATGCTTTGTTTTGAGTATGTGTCGCCGTACGTTAGTTCCGGGTAGAATGGTGAGCTACCCAACTTCGCCCTATTTTCAGCACTATTTATGATCTCTTGAGTGCTAATTTTTCAATCATGAGGGTGACGTCTATAGATGAAAACCATATTCTTGTAGTTTTATTTGCAGTTAGCACCATTCTCTCTCTCGCCAACAACATATCCATAGAAACACACCATCATCATCAACAAACAGAGCGACATCAAAATCTACAAGGAAAGTTGAAGACGTTTAAGGTTTACAAGCAACTATACAAGGAAGTGCAAATTTCATGTCCAAGTAAAGCAAAATACAATGAACATATTTTTATATACATATGTTGAAGACTTACACATAAGGAGCATAATTCTATATCCAAGTATGAATACTTATTTACAAGAGGGGAGATTATCAAAAGATGAGAGTTATTGAAATTTATAATGCAAATACAATACAAGTTGTGAAGATCAAAGTAGTAAAGTCTTTCTTTCATGGCCATGTTATTTTAATTCCGTTATTCTTTTTGTAGTTGCAATCTGTTTGTTGAAAAAAAAATACAAAAAAAAATACAAAAAGATAAAAGAAAATAGGAAAAAAAAAATACAAAAAGATTTGCATTTAGGTTGTTATTTGTTCAATAAAACCATGGGGGAGAAAAATATATAAGGAAGTTTCAAGCAACAAGGAAATTGAAGAGAAAAGAGTTACAAATTTTCTGAGTTCTACGAATTTCAAGAGTTTTGTTAGGGCATAACTCTGTTGAACCCACCAAGTGTTGGTATGTCAAGTTTGGTTGTCATATTTTAGTGAATCAAAACTCATATAAGAGTCGCTTGATTATGTATTAGAGACAACTTCATATAGGTTAGACTAGAAAGTCTAGGATTACGAGACATACAAGTATTACTCGAAGACTTGAAGAATGTGAAGAAGTAACAAGCTACAACGACGACATCATCCTTCCTCTCGAGGTTAGTAATATTTGACTTGAACTGTTTCATTCCTAACGTATCTTTCAAGTCGTGCTATATTGAAAACATAACTGCGAAGCTGAGAATGATTATACTCTAGTAGTAAGACATGATCACATGATCATAGTGTTAAGGAATTAGGATACAAAATATAACGCTTATATTTTGAACTTCGTATATATGACATCGACATAATCGTATGAATGCTATTGTGATTATGTGTATAGTTAAAGGTGAAGATTTAATCCTAGGAAACAATGTTTACATTTTTTTGAAAGGAAGTACATTCGTGAACTTGTTCTATGAATCGAAATGGAAATCGCTAGGCTTATTGGTATTGTTATTCATTGCATATCTTTGGTTTACCAATATGTGTGGCTTAGTAGAACCGATCATAACTTGATGTGTATCTTGGTATAACTAGTCACAGTGCCTGACTTATGAATTGGTATGACTTTTATTAGTGTAACCGATCCTAATTAATCACCTAAGATGGTATGATCGATATTTTTAATTGGTGTGATCGATCCTAGTAATTGGTGTGACCGATCACAAAAGATTTGTGCAATTGATCCTTGTAATTGGCGTAACCGGTCCTAGTAATTGGTGTAACTGATCCTAGTGACTTGTGTAACCGATCACAAGTAATACCATGAGTATATGGTAACCGGTCCTGGTAATTGACGTAACCGATGCTGGTAACTGATGTAACCGGTCCCAGTAACCATATTGAGGTAGAACCGATCCTTGTGTTTGGTAGAACCGTAAACCCACGATTAGTGATTTGATATTTGATCAATCACATAGTTGTCTTGGAATACAGATGAACCAATTCTAAACTTGTTTGGAACTATGGTATAATCGATTCCAAGATTGTAAATATGAAAAAGAATTTACAAAGAAAAGATGTCAACATACTTTGAACACGATCAGTAACTCTTATCTTTTATTGTTCAAATATATTCCTTAATAACTCAAGGAGATCCCGGTCCGAAATAAATTAAGAATCTTTTAATTAAGGTTGTTAGTATTATATGCTTTTAATTACCTGAAATTAAATGCACATCTCTAGAAAATAAAAATTGGTAATGTACATTTACTAATTGGATATTTTCTAGTGTGATTTCGGAAATATTGGACAAAGCATTTCCAGGAATTATGAAAACCGATTTTGGGCATTATTGCATATCTTGAGAATATTTGGTTTTGGAAATTCCTTGGTGTCCAAATATCCATGATCTATAAATACCCAAGTTTGCATTTCTAGCAAACTATCCTAAGAGTCAGGCAAACTTCATCTTTTTGTTGTTTCTGGTGGAGCCGTCTATCCGGAGAGGAAAGTACCCTAATTAGGAGAAATCTCTTACGACCTCTCATTTAAAGACTTATGTGGGATAAAGAAGCTCTATGAGTATCGTTGGTGGGAAACTAGATAATTGCAGTTTATTTTAGTTTTCGATTGATTTGATTGACTAACAGTTGTTGAACTTTGATTGCATCTAGTTTGTTTATTCTTGAGAATCTTCTCTTCTGATTAAGATTCACTTAAACTAGATTGAAGTGTCGATGGGATCTTTAGAACTGTTTGTAGATTTAAAAACGTCTTATGATAATCCATTGTTAACAGACTCCGTTCTGTGTGTGATTGATCACAAGAGATTCAAGTGGTGTTGTGAAAAAGCGGGGGTCTAACAACCACACCCAATATTTCGTTTGGTAATCTGTATGGACTAAACCTCAATAATATTCCGAGAGTGAAAACTCAATCAAAGAATAATACTAAAGAGTTTATCTCTTTTTCTCAAATCAATCAGCAAATCAAACAGATAGAAATCTATGAGCCTGATTAATATGAGAAATACTTGGACGGTACCAAAGACCAATATCCAAGATCAATCAAAATCCTATCCAACAAACAAGGTCGGATTTATCAATAATGATTGTAAAAAAGCGGGGGTCTAATAACCACACCCAATATTTCGATTAGCAATCAGTATGGACAAACTCCAATATACTTTCTAGAGAATCAACTAGACAGTCAAACTCAATCTAGACAAAAGTATATCAAAGAGTTTATATCTCTATCTCTCGATTTAAATCTTACTCAAGCAAACTACGAGTCTCAATTTAAATACAAGAGAGATAACTTGGATGGTACCAAAGACCAATATCCAAGTGTCAATCAATTTAAATCAACAACCAAAAGGTCGGATATTCTAATTGATTGAACAACGCATAACCTGTATTATTTCAATTATATAACAAATACAATGCGGAAAAGAAATAACACAGACACCAAAAAAAAATTAACGAGGAAACCGCAAATGCAGAAAAACCCCGGGACCTAGTACAGATTAAACATACACTGTATTAAGCCGCTACAGACACTAGCCTACTCCAAACTAACTTCGGTTTGGACTGTAGTTGAACCCCAATCAATCTCACACTGATCCAAGGTACATTTATGCTCCTAAGTATCTTAGATGATCTTACCCACAACTAAGAGTTGCTACGACCCAAAGTCGAAGACTTTAATACACAAATCTTTATCACATATAAAAGTCTAAGGTAATAGATAAATCTGTTACCATGAATATACCTATGAGTTTTGTTCCGTCTTTTGATAAATCAAGGTGAAAAGGAACCAATTGATAAACCAGACTTATATTCCCGAAGAACAACTCAGTATTATCAATCACCTCATAATAGTCTTAATCAACGCAGCGAAAAAAGATATTGTGGAATCAAAAATGATGAGACGAAGATGTTTGTGATTAATTTTTATCTTGCTATCGGAGATAGAAATCTCAACCCAATTATTACAATTGTACTCGTATGATATAAACAACAAGATCAGATCACACAACTACAAGAAAAGTAGTATCGGTCTGGCTTCACAATCCCAATGAAGTTTTTACGTCGTTAACCTGGTTTAGAAGAAGAAACCATAGGTTAAAGGAGAATCGACTCTATATTAGCACAACTAGTATCACACAGAATGTGTGGGGATTAGGTTTCCCAGTTGATAGAGTTCTCCCTTATATAGTCTTTCAAATTAGGGTTTGCAATCAATGTTATCTTAGTAACAAAGCATTCAATATTCACAGTTAGATGAAAACCTGATTAGATTCATGCTAATATTTATCAACCTTTAGATCGAAAACATAGCTTGGTATACACACATGAAATGCACGTTTGTAGGCTTGTGTAACTGTACCCAAACTTGTACATTAGTTGGTTCAACAATAGTTAACCAAATGGTTAGCCATATGTTAACTTTCATATCAACCATATTCTTCTTCACCATAACTAGTTCAAATGAATCAAATGGACTAGTTAGAGAATTGTTCAATTACAAGGAAATCTCATGTACTATATAAGACACAATTGAAGCAAAAACGATTTGATTAAATCGAATCGGTTCATGAACTATATAGCCATGGTTTGTAATAACATTCCTTAGTTTATAAAGATAAGTTCACAAACATCGTTTTTAGACATAACCTACTCAAGTTCGCGGACTTAAGTTCCCGGATGGAGTTCACAAACTCCAACAGAAATTCTCGGGTCGAGAAATTTCGCCAGTTCGCGGACTTAGCTCACGCACTTCTCCGCTCCTCTTGATCAACAAAGTTCGTAAACTTCGGTTCAAGGGATAAGAACTTATACATATATGTGTTTCCACAACAATGCTTATATCCTCCAATGGTTAAATTGTCTAAACTCTCATTTCAATCATTGAAACATTCTCAGAGGACGTTATATAGTTGTTATTCATAAACCATTTTTTGTCAGAGCAATTTTCAAAGTGATTGAAACTTAACATGACTTTCTTCACTAGGTAAAGATGAACTTGGCTAAAGTGAAATCTTTACCAACACATATTTCGAGAAATAAATTGGCGAGGTAAACTCGGATCGAAATACCAAATGTGTATAATCTTAGTATATATAGTAAAATGACTTTTGTCTCAAGATAGGAGATAAATAAACTTTTGAGTGATAGATAAGTTCAAGTCTCCACATACCTTTTAGTCGATGAAGATCCACTAGTTCCTTGAGTAGTCATTCGTCTTGTATGATGATTTCCATGGAGTTCTTGAGCTCAACTACACTTTTTATCCTAGTCCGAGACCTTAGATATAATAGACTAGAAATCCAAGCTTATAGTTTTGATCACGAACATTAACAAACATGCTTGAGATAGCAACGCATGCGAGTTCGATCGATATATGCTCTAATAATCTCCCCCTTTGTCAATTTTAGTGACAAAACTATCAATACATATGGAATACAAAAAATATATAAATAAACTTTGTAGCTCCTATTCCACATGTCTAATCTTCAACATTACTAGAAATCTTCGTCACTTCCAAGTACTCCAATGATCCTAAAGGTTGTAAATTTAGCATCAATATATAGCTATAACAACGAGAAAACAAGAGTTCTCAATCATTTTTATACAGTTTCATAGTATCATTACACAGCGTCAAAGTCCAATTGCATCACAACTTTAACAACAATACTATGGTGATATGTAACCCCCTCTTAGTCAACACTCCATCTCACATGGAAACCACTCCCCCTTACATAATGATCCGAAAACTATATGTATTTGTAGTGTGCACTACATATTAATTCTCCCCCTTTTTGTCAATAAAATTGGCAAAGGTACAAGAACATGATCCTAATGAAATTTCCAAAAGAGACGTTTCATGACCAAAAGTAAGCGTATATCATCTTATTTAGATGTAATCATAAAGCCGAAGCTAAATTCATTCATCAAGGAGTCTATAAAGATACAAGATAACCCCTATAATATTCCAAAGCCGCACTCCCCACAAAGATTTGGCAGTCAAGCACAAGTTCAATTAATAACTCTCCCCCATAATATGTCATTCCCGAAAGAACAGCATGAGCGACCTTAATTTCAAAAGAAAAGAAGGTTTTCTTTGGATATAACAAATCACATACAAGTATGAATTTGAATCCAAAAAACATTCGATTAATTAACCGTATGGGACTCCATGATTAATTTAACCAAATATGCTCAACACAAGTAAACTTATGGAGACTTAAAAGGCTCAATTAGATTAATCACAAGAGAACCCATAATTAATCTAATCGGAATACACAACTAAACTAATCACAAAAGTAATAAATTTAATTATCCATACTCGACATAAGAAAACTTACTGAGTCATAACTAAATAACCAAACAGGATGATTAGCTTAGTTCAATATGCTCGATATAAAGTACCTTACAAAACAACAACAAAGCTAATCATAAATAATCAACTTTGGTTGTTTAGTGCTCAACATAAGACATATTACGGAGCCTCACAAAATATGGATCAGGGAAGATCAATTACTGCGGAATACACAAGAATTCATTCTATTTTCCATCACCATTTGTATAATGACATATAATAGACATAATCCTTGAAAACAAAATATTTTAACCTATCTTCCATCAAAAATTGACATAATAGGCTTAACTTTTGTATTTGTCAAAAGTCAATTCATTCTTTTATCAGTATATGCATATCAACTCATGAACAACTTTATTTTTGACAAGGTATGGGACAATCAAGTTCACGGACGCAAACACACATATCTCATAACAATATTGCAATATATAAAATCATAAAGATTAATACTGCAAAAATCATCTTCCAAACAGTTTTAGAATTTAAAACAAATAAACCTAAAAACATGAAGATCAAAACGTTAGACATAGCTATGTGTAATCACAATAATGGCTATTTCAAACTCTAGTCATTCTTCTAAATAAAGACAAGAAAAATAGAAGATTTACTAGGCAATAAGACTTTTAAATAATTCTTTATCGTCCCCGAACTCCTTGTCGTCAACAGCCATTGGAACATAAGGTTCATTAAGGTATGAGTTTATATCAATAAACCTTCTTGGCTGATGATGTCGAACCAGGGCCTTATGAATCTCATGAGTCTTATATACAAAAGCCTTTATTTGTTGAATCTCCTTTTTGCATCTCTTTTAACACTTCAAGAACATCAGAAAACTTTTGAGAATTTGAAGGAATGGCTCTTGGCTTCCTCACATTCCTTATTTTTCTTTTCAATGTCGGAGCTAGCGGAGATTTTTCCGTTTCCTTCATGATTTATGGATTAACAATCCAATTAACATCCTTTCCATCAGAAGACATCATGCTTGGAGTATCCAAAAACGTATGGGTTTGTGAGAGGAAATCACAATTTTCTCAATAAGTAGTCTTGAGATATAATGAAGTTACATAGAAGGAAAAAGGAATGTAGGGTTTTAAAACCTTTAAACATGTTCTTACACGACCAACTCTCAACCCTATAAAGAGTAGAATTGTCGATAGTACCCTTTCTTTTATTTGATAGACAGAAAAGAAAGAAAATCTAAGAAAAGAAAAAAACTTTTCCTAAAGCCTGAGGGATACAAAATCATTGTCTCTTTTGATCAGGCACATGAGACAAGATTTCAAATACAACACAATCAAGTTCCGTTGTGGTGAACAACAATTTGTCCACCATTTTCCTCTTGAGTGGAATCCACAGACTTTTGTCTATCAAAACGACTTGACCATACTTTATTCTCAACTGGTCTAGCCATATCCTTGGAAACTAACTTCTTAGACGAAGATAAAATCCTATATACCTTAGCGGTCTTCTGAGCAAGTTTAAGCTTCCTTGCTAAATGATTTGCTCTTCGTTGAAGTTTGTTGACGTTCCTTTGTTGGTGTTTATACTTGTAACACCTTGAAAGTTCATGACGCTTTAACGAACAATATGAACACGTCAAACTAGGATAAGAATCATGCTTCTGAGATGTGCAAGCAGCTAGGCACATAGTGGAACCTGAAACATTACAAACAGAGTTTCCAAAGGATGGGTCAACTTTATCTTCCATAATAGTTGGATTATCTTCTAAAAGAATATCAAGATTGATGTATATATTTCTACAATTATCAAACTCAATATTTTCACAAATAAGTGCAACACTTGATTTCTCGTCTTCATTAGAATCATAGTTTTCAGACATTTCATCAAGAATTGCCGCAAGACCTTTGTTCCCAGTGTGTTTTCTACGATTTGGACACTCGTTTGCAAAATGACCAAATCTCTTACACTTAAAGCACTGAGGCATATCCCCATCATCATCAATATCCCTATTTTTAGGAGGAACACGATTATGAGGTTTGACTGATGCCTTAGGCTTATCTCTGGAGAACCGTTTACTTCTCTTCAGTAGAAGATCCCTAAACTATCTTGTGATCATTGAGACTGATTTTTCAAGATCTTTATCTGATGAATCTGTCTCAGAGTGATCATCTTCAGAGATATACACTTTTTTTACTTTTATCAAGTAATTTAGTGTCCTTTAGTGCTTTGAATGCAACATCCTTAGATTTGGATGAATGTTCATGATCAAAGATCTTAAGCTTTCCAACCAGCGTATTTCTGGAGAGATTATCAAGGTTATTTCCCTCAACAATGGCATGCTTCCTAAAATCGTATCTAGATGGCAGCGATCTGAGAATTTTCATCACAATGTCCTTTTCATGAATAGTCTTACCCAATGCAAAAGATGCATTAACAATTTCATACACTTTGTAATTAAACTCATCAAATGTTTCTTCATATGCCATACGAAGGTTTTCCCAATCGGAATTAAAGTTTTGAAGCCTAGCTTCCTTTTCACTGGTATTACCTTCAAATACAATTTCTAAGATATCCCAAGCTTCTTTAGCCTTTGTGCAATTTGACACATGGTGCTGAAGACTTGGGGTAATGGCATGTATGATGGCATTCAAACAATCAGAATTTTTATTTGAACAAAGTATCTCGGCAGGGCAGTATTCACCAATATTCTTGGGAACGTTTACATATCCAACTGCCACAACGGGAGGATCATAACCATTAAAAACATATATCCATGATTGCAAATCACGTTCTTGAAGAAAAGCTCGCATAAAAATTTTCCACCATAAGTAATTAGTGCCATCAAGA